>VMDO01013979.1:0-56246 GCA_007922755.1 Pedetes capensis | reverse complement strand
AGCAGGTCTGCAGCTGTTCCCCCAACTACCCTTTTTGCATGTCATCACAACCCACTGCTTGGGACAGTTCCCAGCACCATATCCCAAGACTGAGTTATAAGTAACAAGATGTGGAAAAAACCCTGCCTTGCTCCTGTGATTCCCTCCCATTGAATATAGTAGTTTGTGGGTTGGGTCCATTAATCTGGTCTTATGCTGAATCATTTCACACCCTGGCAAGGGAAATATTACACATCCTTCTTCCAAAGGAGAACAGCTTCCCTATCCAGGCCACTTTTAAAAGCCGGAAGTCTGGGGACAAAGCCTCAGATAAAGGACGGAGGTTCTAGGGTAGTTCCCCCACAAAGCCCTCACATGCATTTGGATAGAGCATAGTTGGAGTTCCTTTGTCTCATCCCTTCCTCCCAAAGAGAGGGAAGACGGGATGATGCTAGGAACCCCGGCCTGAGAGATATGGCAGTGCCAGCTACCCCTGATTCACCCTTTCCCCACTTTCTCCACTCTGCTGATTGATGCCTACTCCTTGAAACTTCCTGATAGCAAAAGAACAGCCCCCACCCCTATGGCTCAATTTTGGGCCTCTGGGAGCAGGGCAGGGCTGTGGATCTCTTCTTCTTCCTCACGGAAGTAGGCAGGCTTTCCCTGGGAGCTGGGGGCCTGTTGGGCCTTCAGTGGACATGAGGCCACCATATGGTTGATGCTTTGGCAGAAGTGGCACTTCTTGGGCTGAGGTGGTAGCTTGCATTCCTTGGCATGGTGGTCTAGACCACCACAGTTGTAGCACCTGATTCAAAGCAAGATGGTAAAGGTGAGAGAAAATCGTAAAGAGAGGACAGAACCCTCCCTCAAGAGAGGGCACCTGAGCTTGGGTCCACGAGTGTCACTACACCCACCTCCCTTCCTGCAGACATTTTCCCACTTATAAATGATGATCTCTAAGTCCTTTCCAAATTTAACTTGACTATCTCTTCAGAACTGTAGCTTGGGGGATAGGTGAGAGTCTACCATACCTTCAAAGAAAAGGAATTTTGTCAGGTGCCATGGGGCATGCCCGTAATCTCAGCAATTTGGGAAGCTGAAGAAAGAGGATCACAGGTTCAAGGATCTCAAGTTGCAAGCTTGTGCAACTTAGGGACACGGTGTCTCAAGATAAAGAATACAAACAGAGCAGGGGATTGCAGCTCAGTGGTAGAGCACTTGCCTAGCATGTGCCAGGGCTTGAGTTCCACCCCCTAATACTACACAAAAAGGCAGTGGGATGGGTTAGATTGTATTATCTGCTCAGACATATGAGGTTTTAAGCCCAATAGCAAGATTACAAACACCAGGCAACCAGAGACCTGGTAAAGAAATAGCAGATAATAATTACCATGTTGCCCCATCTCTTGCACACCAATGGTCTCTTTGACTTCTAAAATCATCGTATGCAGTTAGCATCACTCTCTTCACTGAACAATAGAGGCTACAGCTCACAAGGCAAAATGAGTTGCAACCCAACCATCCAGATGTTGTCAGGGACCATAGGCTTCAACTTTGACAACTTGTTCCAAGAGGCAGATTGGAAGAGCTCTCCCTCCCTATCCTCAGCAACGTACACAAGCTGCCTTCCAAACCATACCTGTCTCCTTTGGATCTGCGCTTCTGCATGTTCTTCCCCTTTGGCCGCCTCTCACTCCCAATACAGAACACCCCACCAGGGCCAGTGACACGGATGGATTCCAGGCCCTTGGCAGACTTCTTAAAGGTGAATTCCACTGCTTCACCCTCCTTCAGGCTCCGGAAGCCCTCCATGTGCAGCTTACTCTGGAGAAGGAAAATGTAGAATTTAGTATTCATTTCCATTACTATACTTAAAAACAAAAATGCAAACTTTTTCCTGTAAAGTAGGAAGAATAAGCATGAGAGCACTCTCACTTTACAAGTAATCTGAATTTGGAGCTAAACATCGTGGCACATGCCTATAATTCTAGTACTCAGGACAGGGAAGCAGGAGGACTTCAAATTAGAGGCAGCCTGGGCCCATAGGAAACTCTTTCTCAAAAAAACAAGAAAAGAAAAGAAATGGAATTCCAAGGCTCAG
This sequence comes from Pedetes capensis, assembly GCA_007922755.1. Classification (NCBI taxonomy): domain Eukaryota; kingdom Metazoa; phylum Chordata; class Mammalia; order Rodentia; family Pedetidae; genus Pedetes; species Pedetes capensis. The sequence continues at coordinate 54,166 of VMDO01013979.1, read as the reverse complement.
CATAATTAAAAACAAAAAATTACATTACATTAACAAAAGTCATGATGGTACAAATACATCCCAAAGCATTTTTTACAGCTCTTTGGACTTAAAGTTCTGACTAAAAAAGAACAGAAAGAAAAACTTTCAGGTTAATACAGAAGTGCAAAAATATAATTAAGTCCTTGTGTGTTTATATAATGCCTCAGTTTTTATACCGTCATCAACAGACCAAATAACTAGAATACTGAAAAAAACATACAAAACCAGGCAGTATTTTTACATCAAAGTATTATTATATGCCAATTTAAAAAGAAAAAGAAGTACAATAGTTACAGAAAGAATCATAATGGGCCAGATATCATGGCACACACTTGTAGTCCCATCAGCTCCAGAGGCTGAGGTAGGAGAATCGCAAGTTCAAGGCCAGAGCCCACCTGTACAATTCATCGAGACCTTGTCTCAAAATAAAAAATAAAGGAGCTGGGGGTGCAGCTCAGTGGGAGAGTACTTGTGGAGTATACATGATGCCCTGGGTTCAACTTCCCACAGTACTGAAGGGGGGAAACAAAAAAAGGAAAGAATTACACAAATACAAGTCAGTAATTTTCACGAGGACTTAGAATGACACATATTCAATATCTCATTGGTGGTTAAAGAAAAGTGGAAATAATTTCCTAGTTTACTATCGGCAATAGTTGAGTGAAATAAGGTACATCCATAATAGTGAATACCATGCAGGCACTAAAAGGAATATGAAGTCTCTATTGTTTACTGCCACTTTTTGGTACCCTAAATAATATCTAGCACATTTTTGGACAAATTAGTAAATAAAGAAGTAGAGTTGGCTTGGAGTTTTTGGTTTTAGTTCAGATGGGGATGGGATGAGTGTCATCTATATTGCCTTATCTGACCTTGAATTCATGATCTCAAGCAGTCCTCCTGCCTCAGCCTTTTGAGTGGCTGGGATGACTACAGGTACATACCAGGAAACAAGTAAATAGGTTCTTTTTTTTTTTAACTGAGGGTTAAACCCAGGGCCCCATATGTGCTTTGCAAGCGCCCTACCACTGAGCTGCCCCCAAGCCCATTTTTTACTTTTGTATTTTGAAACAGGATCTTGCTATAAGAAAGTTACGCAGACTTCCTCTGGTCTTGAACTTGCAATCCTCCTATCTCCACCTCTCAAATAGCTGGAATTGCAGACATGTACCACCACACCCAGCCAGAAAATAGATACTTGGAAAGATAACCAGCTAATATCATTAAAGAGAAAAAAGCAAGATTTAGACCAATTTGTATGGAATAATACCATTAAAATTCTCCATGTTTGTCTAAACTTTTTAAAAAATTAACATTTATGAGCCGGGCGAGGTGATGCACGCCTGTAATCCCAGCAGCTTGGGAGGCAGAGGCAGGAGGACTGCAAGTTCAAGACGAGATGCAATTTAGTGAGACCCTGTCTCAAAAAGTAAAAAAATGGGCTGGGGGCGCAGCTCGGTGGTCCAGGACTTACAAAGCATGCAAGTGTGAGGCCCTGGGTTCAACCCCCCAGTACCGCAAAAATAAATAAATAAATAAATAAATAATAACATTTATAAAGCAGTTAGCAAAGAGCTCAGCAGTCTTAAAAAGGAGGGGGGAACTATTCATACAGTTAGGTGAGTAGCAAAGTCAGAATCAGAAGAACCCAGAGTTCCTAATTTAAAGCTCACAGCTAGTACCATGACACTGCATCAACAAGACAGAAGTGGAGGTGACAGCATCTCCTAGCCCCTACCCAGAATAGTCCTCAACACAACTTCAACTATTAGAGTAAAATATCCTGAGTGTGTAAATGTCAACAAGGAATAGTCATCACAAAAGATAGGGCTCAGTGGTAGAATGCTTGCCTAGCATGCGCAAGGTCCTGGGTTCAATCCCCAGCACTGTCCCCCTACAAACAAAAATAAAACAGAAAGAAAATGGAGTTCAGAGAAAAAAAGAGGGATCACCAGGTACCTATCAGGTCCAAGCTCAAGAGAACATAAATAAGTAGCACTAGCATTTCATGCTTGTTGACTCTTTCAATCTGAGACTTCAGTGAAACATGATTAATTTTAATTTTTGTCTTAATTTAGATGGCATTGCAAAAGACAAAACTTCCATCAAAGGTATTGGTTAAGAGCCAGATACATCCTGCATTATGAAATCCTGGTTCTGCAATTTATTGGCTGTGTGACCTTTGTCCATCTCTTACCTCGGGGCTTCAGATCCTTCAGAGACAAAATCTCACCTGTGTAGTTCAGGCTGATCCTCCTGCCTCAGCCTCCTACGTGCTGGGACTACATGAATACACCACCACACCCAGCTCAAAACAGTGCCTTTCAACCTAATGAATTCTAACAACGATTACATGGACATGGAAATACTTCATGTATTACTGTATTTGTAACTGACCCATCATAGAAATATTGCAAAGATATGAGATTGTTTTACCGTTTAGAGGGGTGAGGGTTAATGGTGATTGAACCTAGGGCCTCATATATACTAACCACAAGCTCTACTTCTGAGCTACACTCCCAGGTCCTCCTTGTTTTTATACCTAGAGGAACATGCAGGGATGTGATGACCTCCCCACCTACTACTCCATCTTGATGGGGGTCAAGAAGTAGGGCATTGAAACAAGAAACGCACCAGCTGTTGGTGGCACATGCCTATAATCCCAGCACTTGGGAAGCTGAAGCAGGAGGATCGCTGTAAATTGGAGGCAAGCCTGGTCTACACAGCCAAGTGCAAGGCCAGCCTGGAGCACACAATCAAACACTATCTCAAAAAAGAAAAAGAAAGAAAGAAAGAAAGAGAGAGAGAGAGAGAAAGAAAGAAAGGGGGGAGGGAGGAAGGAACAAAGGAAAGAAGGAAGGGAAGGAAGGGGGAAAAAAGAAAAAAAAAGAAAAAAAAACCCAGGAAGTGAAAAACACTGAAACAGGGAAAGGACCTTTCCCATCCCCATTACACAGTAACCACAGTAATTTTAAAGTTAGGTTGGATTTGACTCTTACTGGGCTTGGACAAGAAAAGAGAGAAGTCAGTGAACTGGGAGGTACTGGAGAAGGAAGACCAAGAGCCTTCTCCCCAGGCAATACCACCTCATCCATTCAGGACCCTCCCAGTTCAGCTGAGATTCAGCAGGTAAGTAATCAAGACAAGGCTTGAGTCTGAGGGCCTGTTCCTTCTTTCCTTACTCATTGATAAAATGGAGCATATACTAATTTCAAGGTGCTGCTGCCAAGTTTTATGTATAAAAAGTTGTTAGCACTTTGCTTGTCACACACAAATCCTTGGTGAGCGCCAACTACACACCTCTTTAGGCTGGACGGGGGCAGGGCAAGAGTGAGACTCTAAGGTCTAGAGACTCAACATAACTGGTTTTATAACTAACCAGCTTTGGAAACTCAGAAAACTGTCCTCTCTCGAAGTTCCAGTTTACCAAGACTAAAACTCTCCTGCACTGACACCTTGTGAGAATAAGGGTATAATACAAATGGGGACACACAATATGAAATTGATTAGCCCTCTCGGGTCCCTCTACCACTGTTTAAGACTTTCAGAGAGTACCAAATGCCCCTACAGGCACCTCAACTCACCGGGTTAGCTAGGATTTAAACTGGTGGTCTCCATGCATGTCTCCCTACACCCTCCCCCGCTCCCTCCTACAACACATAGTTTGAATTCCTCTCTTATCAGATAGGTAATCAGTGAGCCAGCCTCCCAGCACCAGCATCTGAAAGGAGCCTGAAATTCTTGTACCACCCCCACTCCACCAACCACACACAAAGCAGGGCCCCGCCTCTCTCCATCCCCTCCAAAAAGAAAAGGCCTTGGGGGGAGGGGCACTGCCTGAGGTCCCCCAACTGAGCCCAGCTCCAGGGAACAAAGAGTTGACACTGGTTGGTTCTGGTGGTCAGATTCCTAGAGTTCCAAGGAGCAGATACCGCTAGCAGGGACCCTCCCCCACCTTCAGACAAGATCAGTTCCTTCCTTCCTCTCCCTGTTAGGGTTATGGTCACGGTGAGAGAAATGGATACAGAAACACCTCTCTTCCTCAGTCCTTGCCAGTCATGTCCAACAGCCACCTTCCTTCCCTTGGGCCTGCCTACCCTGCAACTACAAGTGGAACTAGAGAGGACCCCACTACTCAGGGCATTTTCAAGGGAGCCTAATTATTTATTCTGCTACATATTTTGAAGAGGGAAAGAAGTCAGGAATCTCATTTTCATTTCCCAACTAAGTAAAGTTAGGACAGTGGGCAGCCTATCTGGGCCCTCTGAAAAGGGAGAGACAGCCCTTAGAAAACCATGACAGGAAGCATATCTTTTAATGCCAGGGCAGGACCCTCTCCAATTACAGTACTTCTGCTCCCTTCTTAATACCTCACTAGCTTCCTCTTCCACTCCGCTCCTCTAATTGAAAACCTCATCTAAGCATCGTCTTCTGCCTAAACTTAGAATGGACCTTAGGGTCACTTAAGAAAAATAAAAGTGGGTTATTTCCATCATTTGTCAAAACAGGGGATCAACTTAATGACAATCAGGTACTTTCCAGCTCTAACCCTATTCACTTTCGTCACTTTGTTTCTTTCTATAAAAGCAGCAACAGAGTCAGTATTTCAGGAGTGCATGGGGACCAAAACTGGGATTCTTGGCTCTTCGGTAACACCCAGGCTAATTCCAGTTCACGATTACCCAGTGTACAAACACTTACTAAGTTCTCCACTATCCAAAATAATATTATTAATGCTTACTTTAGAAAGAGCAGTGTTCCAAATGCTATACATGCTGTACTCATTTAATACTCATCCAATCTATGTGCTAGGTGTTAATAAGACCCCATCTTACAGCTTGAGGATCTCAGAGGCAGAGGGGTTAAAAAGCACCTTGACCAAGGTCACAGTAAGAGGCAAGCGCTGGGCTGATTGACACTAGCCTGACTCTATTAGCTGGCATAATCCACTATAATGCAAGTCACACACACAAACTCTCTAGTAGAAGTAAAAAGAAACACACAAAAGTAATTTTAATGACTCAGCCCTGTGCTGTCAGTGCTCTACCCGAACTTCATTCCTGGAGGGAGAGTTTGGAAGAGGCTAGAAAACCAACCGGTTCACCCAGAAGCAGTTTAGATAGTGTGTTTGTCAAGGAGGGTGGAGAAAGAAATGTCCAGAACTTAAGGCTGCAGGCAGCCAACCCCCATTACCTCTCTTCAGGGGCCGGGCTCAAGGCTCTACCTGCAGTTCTCCACCAGGTGGTGCTGCACATTAGCCTGTGTGCACAAGGCAAGTCAGAGCCTAGACCAGAAGGGACTAAGGGTTCTCTGCTGTGAACACATTTGTTTCCAATGGATTTGTCTCTATAGCTCCTAAGGGTAGTCTTGTCCTCTATCCTGTTAGGTGGAATTGCAAGGACACGGTGCTTACTTCTTTCCCTGCCCCCACATACCTACCATTGGCCCAGGGCCAAGGAGTGCAGAGTGAGAATGAAAAGGCTCCTTGGGTTTTATGCCAAAACCTAGTTTTGATATAGATAGTCCACTATGGAGAAGAGCCATCACCCTTCCTTAGACTGTGGTTTCCTGTCTGAATTTAATAAGTCCAACTTGGGATCATGTTAAAAATTACGTGGTATTCTTGAAAGTTTCTTCCTCTTCCCCTAACTCTGCTGACCTTCCAGACTGGGACTACACAGTAATTGTTCTTCATGTCTGCAAGAAGGGGGGAATGGTTTTACCAAAGGCAGTTTCTCAAAAAAAAAAATATATACAGTGCCCTAGTCCAAGTCACTGAAAACTCCTTACAGGACAGGCAGCAGTGTCACCAACCACAAGGTAGAGGTTCTTATATTGGAAGCCTTGCTCAGGATGTTGGCACAGCCTTCACTTGGAATATTGTCTAGAAAGCATGTATCCTCAGAAAGAGAAGGAGCCCATAAGATTCCATAAGGCCCCAATTAACACACAGACTTCTTTACCAACGTTCTGAAAAATCCATTTATTTTTGACCTGCCTTTTCCTAATAAGATGAGAATGAGGGCTGGGAGGGTAGCTTGGTGGTCACCAGTACTGCCAAATAATAATAATAATAATAATAATAATAATAATAATAATAATAATACAAACAGGGAATGAAATAATTAATGAAGCCAACAAACTTGGGACTTCCGGTTCATCAACAGGATTTTACCTGGGGTTCAGGGTTGTGGTCCATCAACATTCACTCCACAAATTGATGGCACCATACTGTGCCAGGCCATCTTCTGGCTAGTCCAGAAAGAAAGCAGCTATTCATTTACAATTCTCCCTCCAGAAAAACCTCTGGTCTTTCTACCTGGAGGAAAACCTCTGCTGACATGGATGTCAGGGTGTCTTGATACACCAAGGTCCTCAAGATCCCTTTACTTCTTGATATTCATATTTTTTTCTTTCCATGTCCATTCATTTACTCCAAGTGCATACTGGAAAATTATCTAGATAGCTAAGTTCCGATTTTCAAGGGGTTTACACATTAGGAGATTATAAGTCCCTCAATAATGAGACATGTAGTGAGTAGTCAGGCACAAGATCCTACTACTCCCTAGCCCAACTGGCCTAACCTAGACCCTGGCAGAGGTTGCTCTTGCCACCCTTCAGAAACAGCAGGCCGTGTAACTTCAGAGCAATTTTAGCCTCAATTTGTCTCAGTATTGAAGGTTTTTTCTTTTAACCCAATTTGATCCCTTGGCCAGCTATGAGCTTTCCTTTTTGCTTCCAGTCTTTCTAATACAGCATTTCAACTAGAAAGCCAATTTAAACATGTATCTGTGTTCTGAGGAGCTATGGAAAACAATTTTTTCCCAAAGTTCTGTAAATCTTGGCAGTGTGGGCTTTGAACCACAGGAAACATGAATTAAACTGAAAGTCTTAAGATGGTCATAGAGATTTTAGAATTCTTGGTGAATATCAGGAGACAGCAAAGCTCTTTCTTGCTCCAGTTTTGCTTGTATAACTATTTCTCAGCTGGAAGAGATTCTGCCTCCCAGGGGACATTTGGCAATGTCTATAGACAATTGTTTTTCACAACTTTAGGATACAACTGGTTTTTAGGGTCGGAGGCCTGGAATGCTGCTATACATCCTATAACACAAAAAAAATTCCCCTGTAACAGGAATTAACCTGGTCAAAATAAGTCAACAGTGCCAAGGTTGAAAAATTCTGATTTACGGGCTTGCCATCTGCCAATATCGTGATTCTTAAATATCCCTAAGTCCAGAGACAGATTTCTACATCTAAAGACTCATGACTGAATAAAAGGGGTGTTACAGAAATCTCCTTGCTGTAGGAGGTTTGCGGGGGAGTGGCTAAAGAGAGACTTTTTCTCTCACTCATCTACTCCTGGGTGAAGGTGGAACAAAGTATGTGGAAGGGAGCATAAGAATAGATGTTGAGATAAGCCCAACCTTAGAACAACTATCCTTCCTATTACCTCAGCCCACCTCCAGCGTGCCCACCAGCAGCTAAAGAATGAGAAGTTTGATTAAAGACTTCTTACTCTTCTTATATTATGAATACTTTTCCCATCCAGTCAACAACTCTTAAGGATTATCCTGAATCTGGAAAATTCCTCTATAATTAGATTTCTAGAGAGATTTCAAACCACTAGCCTTACATACTAAGGGTGGGTGTGGACCAGCTCAAGCCCCAGCAGCATGCTATGGTAATGACCAGTTATTGTACTCTTTGAATAGTATAAGTCATAAGATTTATGCGATATTAAGAGAAACCAGAGTATTACCCTCTTTAACCAGTGTTGGGAGAGTAGAGATTAGGGAGACAAGTGGTTGATTCTTTATTCCAGCTCACCTTCCTCCTGATAACTTATTCAACTGTAGATCTCTGTCCAGAGCTGGCCCATCCCAAAGATTCCCACTTTCTCCCAACGCCATCCCATAGTTTTCCACTTGCTCTGGATCCTAAGGGTAAGTCTGCTCAGAAAAACCTTCCTTAGGATTTGTCTATCACCAAAGAACCCCAGAAGATCAGGGATACGTTCATTCCCCAGCCTCTCTCTACTTAGCAGCACTTGGAGGGGAGTGAGAAAGAGTGTTCCATCTGACTTTTTATTCCAGCCTCCCAAAATTGGGGAAGCAGTCCAGTGTCCAGACCAGGAAAGATTTTAATCTCTTTGTGATCAGATAAATGGGAGAGTGGGGGAGGCTTGCCACCCGCTGAGGAGGGCCATTCAAAGCTGGTTCCTGTAATAAAGTGATTTAATAGATCTAAAGAGGCCAATTCCCTTCTTTCTCTCACAATTACTTCCTGAGGGTTATCATTCACATATGTAAATGAGACAAGGGGGGGAGCAAAGCCACCAGCCTGAACTAGCTGGTTTGGGGGGCAGAAGAGGGTGAGAAGGGGTCTCCAAGAGAGTAGCTGAGCATTCTGCTGCAGATCCTTTTGGCAGATGTTCCAGAAGCCCAGTAACCCCAAGGTACTAATAGTAACCAGCAGGTCCCTACCTGCAATTCCTATCTCCCTGATTTCTTCTCCTCAACCTCCTGGCTGAGGCCTGTGTTCAGAGACTTTCCAGCAGCCTCCAACCAGTCCACCCAGCATCTCCCTTCCCCACCCCTCCCCCTTCAGAAACGCCATCCCTCAGGCTCCAACCCTTAATCCCCACATCCTCCTTTCCCTTCCCCCACAGCTCCTAAAGCCAACCTCCCTTAAGTAACCCCTCCCTGCCCGGCCTGGGTGTCAACCTACAGGGTCTAGGATTAGCAATTTCTTCTTTTCAGGTCCAGGCCTAAACCACCAAATGTGGAAGGGACACATGCAGCAACTTCCTTTCCATGGTGGCCCAGGACTACTGGAATGCCTCCAGGATACTAAGGAAGGGGAAGCCTGGGAGGAGGGAGACTCCAAGGCTCTTGGCTCCTTGTTTAAGGCTAGGAATGTTAGGACGGCAATCAATGGCTGTCTGGAGCCATAAATGCCAAACCCAAGAGAATAGGTCCAGAGGCCAACCTCCCTCCACCGCCTGCCCCTCGACACTGAATTTCACCCCCTACTGTGCTGCCCTGCTTTAACTGAGAACTTGGGGTTGCTTCGACCCAACTTCCTCCTAGACTGGCCCAGGAATGTTAATGCCCGGGGTCCCTCAGGTTTTTCCTTCCTGGTTGGAGATGGACAGCAAAGGTCCCAGTCCTGAACTGTAACCAATCCTCCAAAGGCGCTTTCCAGACTCCACATGGAGGCTTCAGGGTTCTGCCAAAGCTACCCAGGTGTCTGGGCCTGACTTTTGGGTGACCACCTGGGTGACGTCTGCATTGAACAAGGGACGTGGCTGACTTGTCAGCCTTAGGTCCTTGGGTTGGGTACCCAGTTCCCTGCGCTCTCTACTGCTCTCCCAGCTCCATTCAGACGTTAAAGGCGCTGGGCGACGGGCTCAGGCCCTGCATGTGCTTCCCTGGTCGGCCTGCTCGCCCTCCCCCACCAGCAAGCACAATACAACCTTAGTTTCTGCCACATGGGGTCACCTCCCTGCCCCCGGCTCCCTTCCCAGGGGAAAGAGGTAATAGACACGTGGTAAGCCGGAGGGGTTCCCGGAAGGGGGCGGGGGTGCTGATAATCAGTGGTGCCTCCTCCCTTGCCCGGTTGTAGTTAGCTGGGGCTCAGAATTGGGGTGCCCAGACAAAGATGGGGACACAATGAGGGTCCTTCATCTCCTTTAATCCAACCGAGCCGGTCTGCCCCCCCAAACACATGTACTCCTAGTTCCCCTTTCCTCCAGCAAAGTTATCAGAATCAGTCTCACCTGGTGCACAAAGACGTCCACCGGGGGGTCGAGCGCGACCCCGGCGCGGGCGGTCATGGACAGGAAGCCGAACCCCATGCGCACGTTGAACCACTTACAGATGCCGGCACCGTGCAGCAGCTGCGGCTCGTCTGCCGCCCGGGCCGCGTCCGCCGGCGCCTCCTCGGGCGCCTTCTCTGCCGCCTTGGCGCAGCCACCTGGACATAAGGAGGGCCGGCAATCAGCTGGGGGGCCATGGAATCGGAGGGCCCTATCAGGGACCGGGCAGGGAGATCCCACTGTCCAGCCCGCGGGCAGACACCGAGGATGGGACAACTACGAAGCAGCTGGCGAGAAGAAGCCAGTCCCAGCTGCCTCCCGCGCTCCCCAAGCTTACACCGAGGCCAGTGGTGCCCCGAAAGTTTTACTCCTCTTCCTACCACTCCTTGCCTGGGCACCCACGGCCGGACAGGCCCCTCCTCTTCTCTCCCTCCGCCCCTACAGGCTCGGCGTGCACGCCACTGGGACACCAGGGTTCCTTGTTCCAGAGATGGCCCCATGAAGCTGGAGGCCGCACTAACTTGGGGTCCTGTGCGCAGCCCGGGGGACACTTCCCCACCTCCCTTAGATGTGGCTCCTGGGCGCCCTGCACCCTGAAGTGTCCCCATTAAGTCCCGAGCTCGAACCTGCAAACTGCTGGTTGGACACCGAGCCCATGGTCGTCGGCTGAGCCCGCGGCCCCGGGCCCCTGGTCGGGCGGCTGCTGGCCCCAGAGAAGTCCGGAGGCAAAGGGGTGGTTCGGAGAAGAGGCTGCTACATCTTCCCCCGCACAATAGCGGTGGGAGGGCCCACGGCTTTTCAAAGGCTCCCAAATTCTAAAAGACAATGACCCAACCCCCCGCGGGCAGCCCCCTCCCCTCCCCTCCCCTCCTCTGCCTCTGCTTTCCCCTCCCTTTCCCTCCGGCTCCGGCCCTCCCCCACCACTCCAGCCTCTGACACCTCGAGGGTGTCCCTTCCCAGAACCTTGAGGTTTGACACCCATTCTGCATACACACATCTGGAGGTGGGGGTCGTCCACCCTAGAAGTCTTGGGTACCCCAGAATTTGGGATCCTGCACTTTAAAGACTCGGTGGGGGGCCTCCAAAGCAGACACAGGTGGGGGACCTGGGGGGGTAGTTTTATAACCACGTGACTGCTCCCACACACACTCACACACCACCCCCGCCCCCCGCACAGATAATTATACATTCCAGAGAGTTGGGGGAGGGAGGTGTGAGCCTGGTGGCACTGGCCAATCAGAAACACAAACCACCTGTCAAGGGAGAAATGGATGAGCCCTCCCCCTCCCCCAGTCCTTGAGCGCCCCTCCCCCCTTCCCCCTCAGGCCTCTGAGCTGACCCGGCTGCTTGGCGCTGACCCGCTCTCACCCCCCACCCCCATGTGCTTAGATAGACCTGGAGTTCTGGACACTAGGAAGCCAGGGATGGGGGAAGCAGGGAAGAGACTGGAGATCCCTCAGGGCTGATGTCTTGACCAAGGCGCTTCCTTTCAAAGTCGGCCTGCTTCTGACAACAGCTGAATGTCTCACGTCCAGGAGTTTCTGACTCAAGAGTTTTTCCGGGACTCCCCCAATTAAAAGAGGGAAAGCACTCTAACAGTTTCTATGTAAAGCACCTTTCTTTCTCTCCTTCCTTCCATGTCCGCGTCTAAAGTTGGCTCCAGATAGAGCTCCCTGGGAGGGCAGGAGGAAGCCAAAGAGGCTAGAAGTGTGTCCTCTATCACCAGTTGCCCTCCATCCTGCCCCCACCCCACCGTGTCCCATCCATTGCTGGGAGAGGGAGTAGGGGTGGGGGTGGGGGTGGGGGTGGAGGCACTTCCTCCAGCACTCTCGACACTCAGATTTCCAAAGCCTCCTGGTCTCAGAGTGCACTACCCTCCCTGTAGTGGGGTGAGTGGGGAAACTGGACTAGGGAAGCTACCTCTTCAAATTCCCTTCTAGGAGATAAAGAGGGTGGGCCAGGGGGGTGGCTGCTGCCCTGGTCGGAGATGGACAATGGCCCGGGGCTCAGTGCACGGCCCTGGCCCAGCCCCTTCACTTCCGGTGCTCAGTTCAAACTGGACAATGCCAGCTCCGGCCAGTTCCCCTCCCCCACTGCTACAACCCATTTAAAGGGACAGAGCCTGCTTTCGGGGGCATCTGCTTACTCTGAATTCAATCTTCTCCACGAGTGTGCAGAAGCTCTCGTGGTTCTCACGCTGCAGCTGTGTGTGCTCGCACGCCCAGTGACACATGTGTATTTGAGGAGGAGAGAAAGGGAATGAGTGGGCATAGGGAAGGGAAAATGTAGGAGGGAGCCAGGAAATGTAGAGAAATTATTTCCCTCTTTCCTACGGAATCCTCCCCATGAGATTAAAACTTGTGCGTAAGAAATGGGGGACAAGACTTTGGGGTATGAGGACTATGGTAGCTCTTTCACTACTCAGACTAGAAAATACATATCATTAACAAAAATCATCATTAACAGAGCTCTATTCCCAATTGTGAACTATAATTTAGATCTTTCCAGAGTTCTCTGAGTACATCAGTCAAAGCCATTTTATTTACACAATCCTCCCCCTTTAGTAGCGCCCTTAAAATATATTTGTTCTCTATATCTCTCTTCTTAACATTCAGGAGCAGGTGGTTGAAGGTGGCGGAAGGAAAGGAAGAAAAAGGAAGAGCGCTCTGGCTTCCCTATGTCCGCCCTCAAGTGCTGTTGGGTTCCCCTGGCAGGCACAACCAGCTGCTCTGTCCAGGGTCCTGAGGACGTCATTGCCTCTGTCCGTGGTCCTGAAAAAAGCCAGGCTCTCTTCCCTCTCAGCTTCCCACTTGTGAATGCTTTCCTGAGTTCCCATCTCCAAGTCCTTCCTAAAAAACCTTATTCTCCATGTCCCCAGTAACGCTGACACATTCAAGACAAGTAAAGAGACTTTCTTGAACACTAAAGAGGGGGCATTTCCAGTAGTATATGATTCTGTGGGAGCAGTACATGTATCTCAACTTTCTGTTCAGAAAAATGTATAGAAATATTCATGTGACCATAGAGGATGAGGGAAGGAGGAGATATTTTTTTGAGTCAAAGGCCATAGTAAAAGAGAAACTAATCTCTTTCTTGATAATTTTAAGTTATTTCCTTACTTATTAGCACTATTAGGAGCACAGGTGGTGGTGTAGTCAGATTATCTGTACTTACTACAGCCCTGTAACCTGGGACAGATGTTAGCCTCTATGTACCTTAATCTCCTCCTCTGTCCAACAGAGATAATAAGAATACTTAGGAGCTGGAGGTCTAGCTCAGTGGTAGAGTTGCCTAGCATGTGTGAGGTCCTGGGTTCGATCCCCAGCACCAAAACAAAAAGACAATACAGAACAAACAAAACTCAAGAATCCTAGCTGGGCATGGTGGCACACACCTCTTGAGAAGCTAAGGAAAGAGGATTTTAAGTTTGAGGCCAGAGGCAACCTGCATAACTTACTGAAACTCTGTCCCCTATGAAAAGTGAAAAATGAGCTGAGGGTTCTGCTCAGTATTAGAGTGGTTGCAAAGCATGTATGAAGCCATGGGTTCAACTCCCCAGTGCTTGGGGGGAAAAAAGCATACCTAGCTTTCAGAGGTATTGTGAGGATGATGTTAGATAGTATAAGGAAATATTTTAAAACAGTGCCTGAACCATAGTCTGAAACATCTGAAATCATGAGCCTATCCCTATTCTCTTAAAAAATAAATAAATAAAATAAATAAATCAATGGCTGACATATAGAAGGTTTTTTGTTCTTGGTGGTGGTGGTGTGGGGTTTGGTTGTTGTAGTTGTTTTGAGAATCTTGCTATATAGCCAAGGCTGTCCTGGAACTTGCCATGTAGATCAGAAGGCCATGAACTCACTTCAGTCCTCCTGCCTCAGCCTCCCAAGTGCTACCATTACAGGCATGTGCCACCATGCCTGGCTTTGACATATAGTTTTTAATCATGTAAATTATTACTATTATTATAACTATTGTGCTCATGCTTGTTCTAGAGCCTAATAGATCGTTTGCTCCTTGAGGACTGGGACCCTTCACGAGTTTTTCACACCATCTCTTACATGTCTCCTGCTACATAACACTGTGCCTAGGCTGCAGAACACACCCAAAAAGAGTTTCCCAAATAGGTTTTAATTGAAATAATAAACATTATTAAAATAGCCATAATTCTCACATTCCTAGGCTGCCTATCTCAATTCTAGTCCCAGAAGCATTGGAGAAGGGATAAGGGCCTCATTAAGTCGCATGTGTGAAGCAAGAGGTTGCTTTAGGAAGAGACACACAAGGATCCCAACATAATTGGTCCTTTATCCTCAATGGATTTTTTTCCATGGAAGAGATAAGACAGGACTTCTGAATAAACCTTCTTCCTCTCTTGAGTCTCCAACTCAGTGAAAGCTCATTGGAAACCTATTATGATCCAGTCATTATATTAACCTACAAGTTTGGTAGGGGAATCAGAGAAGCAATATGTACTAAGTAGTGTAATGATGCAAAAAGAAAAAATAAGTAAATGATGAAATATTCCTTGCCTTTCAAGAAGTTATGTTTGGGCTGGGGATGTGGCTCAGTGGTAGAGTACTTGCCTAGCCTGTGTGAGGAGGCCAGGGGTTCAATCCCTTAATACTACAAAAAAGTTATATTCTAGTTAGAATAACTAGAATTCTAGTCTAGAATAAAACCTGATATACCCAAGTGCTGCAAGATTCTTGGGTGCTTTTTTTGTTTGTTTTGTTTGTGTGGGGTGTGTGTGTGTGTGTGTGTGTGTGGCTGGGGATTTGCACACAGGACTTTGTGCATGCTAGGCAAGTGCTCTACCATTAAGCTACAACCTCAACCCTTTTTCATTTATTTTTTTTTTTAACTGAGACAGGATCTCACTAAGTTGCCCAGACTGGCCTATATCTTATCTCATTCAAGCTTGCCAATAACTCTTAAGAATAGGTATTAAATTCTCACTTCAAAGGAGAGGAAATTGAAGCTTAATCATTCACCACAGCTTGTCTAGTCCACAACCATAGCACCCTAAAGTCCGATCTCTTCAGATCTCTGAGGATAAGCAGAGTGGGGCCTAGTTAGTACTTGAGGTGGGAGACAACCTTGGGATACCAGGTGCTGTAGTCTTGGGAGAAGGACCTGGCAGCCCACTCCTGAAACAACCAGCCATGGAAAACCCTATGAAATAGCAGAGAAGCACTGATAATAGTGCCAGGTATGGCACAGTGCTGGGTGGTGTTTCATTTTGTTGTACATAGGGACACTATGAGTCAAACCCAACTTAATGGCACCTAACAACAACAACAAGGCTGGGATTTAGATCAGTTGGTAGAGTGCTGCCCTGCATTCTCTGAGAACCTGGGTTTGGTCCCCAGTACTGCACAAATGTGAGAAGGATGTGGCAGTTCACTCTTGGAAACAATCAGACATTGAAAATACTATGAGGATCCCTATGTGTTGGACATGACTTGATAGCACCTAACAGCAACAATATATCTTATCTAATGTTGCTCAGCTAATGCACAGTGGAAGCAAATTTGAACCATACTTCTTGACTCCAAAGCCCACATAATTCCTACAGTTCTAGTGAGTTATTATCATGACTAGTACTGCTGTCATCTTATCAATGGGAAAAAGATGTGTGCAGGTAAAAACAAGTGTGGAGGAAGACCAAATATTCAATGTAATTAATAAAGATAGGACCCAAGATCATCTTATATTTCCTTTCTAGCCTGTCCCTAGTCTGTCATTGATTGCCCTCCCCATAACTCATTGGCTCTCTAGATCAAAGTGGTGGCCAAACCAAAGCAACTTCTCTTCTGGGCAATCACCCCGACATATGTCCCATTTCACAAGTATTTTGAGAACTCTGTGGTAGAATCCAGGGTGGCGTTCTGCATATAAAATACTGGCCACTTGCTAACATGAATGAAGGTGTGCATTTGAGAAAACTATTTACTACAAAATATCCCTCAAGATACCAATTCCATGGGATGATTAATATATCTTCCATTTAAAAATTCCTGCTGGCTGGGCACAGTGGAGCCCAGCTGTAATCCCAGCAACTAGGGAAGCTGAGGCAGGAGGATTACAAGTTCAAGGCCAGAGGTAGGCTGTGTAACTTAGTGAAACCCTGTTTGAAAATAGAAAGTAAAAAATGGGCTGGGGATGCAGCTAAGTGGTAGAGTGCTTACAAAGCATGCATGAAGCCCTAGGTTCAACCTCCACCCCCATACCACAAAAAAGAATCATCTAGGATATAGCATATTATTTATGTATTGAAATATGATCTGGGATTCATCATGAAGGGAATATGATGTGTGTCATGTTTCTATTGATTCATCTATTCATATGCTCACTCATCTAACAAGTATTTATCAAGCATCTTACTATGTCACGTGGCAGCATGTAAAGCGTTAGGGATATATCAGTGAACAAAACATTCCTACCCTCATAGAACTTACATTGTAGAGGAGGAAGAAAGATAATAAATACATAATTAAGTAAAATGTATGACATATATACTTCCAGCCTGTTAATTTGTTCTGTGATCTCAAGAAAGGTACCAGTTTTAACCTTTAAGGGCAAAATGAGAGTTGAGTTGGTTGTTAGACAAATGTTTCTTCCAGTTCTGAAATTCTGAAGTGATACAGAATATGTGTGTGTGTGTGCGTGTGTGTGTGTGTGTGTATGAGAGAGAGAGAGAGAGAGAGAGAGAGAGAGAGAGAGAGAGAGAAACTCATTCCTAATTATACTGAGAAACAATCTGTTTTCGCCCCATGCTGTCATCCTCATTCCACTCCAGGGACCAGCGCTTCCTACATCCATCAGGACTATGCACCTCTCACCTCTCAGGCCTGTTGAATTGACAGGAGGAAAACCAAGGGAGCCCCCTTCCTTCTTTCATCTGCTCCCCATGCTGGCCCTGCTTCACAGAGCAAGACGCCAGGCACTTGCTTTCACCAATAATGGCTTCATTAGATTGAAGGGAGACAAGAGTGACCTCAATGAAATAGACTTCCTGACCCCAGATGACCTCTGACCTCACCCTGACAGCCTCTATATCTTTTCCTTCTGACACATCCCCCACAAGGTATAGGAAGGAAGAGAAAATGATGAGCATGTGATAGCCCGCTGTCCAGTCACTGTACCTCTGCAGGTGTCCTCTGCAGTGGAACTCCTGATACCCAGCTGTAGCTTCCCTCAGAGCTGCTGAGCTTTTTGGTGGTCCTCACTGTGACTCTACTCCAGTCTCTGGGTCACAGCCCAACCAGCTGTCATTCACCTGGTGTGCATTTGCTTGTCTCCAATTGTTGTCATGTACTATGGAGGCAGGAGGCAGGGTGTCTAACCAAATGCTGTCATTTCCCAAAAGCTACTTCAGCCTGGACTTCTGACCTGCTCTCCCCTGATTCTGTAGTCACCGTTTGTTGCATGTTGATTATGTACCAAGAAAACACTAAGTGTTCTGTGCATATTATCTCTTTTGGTCTTCAGCCACTCTAAAGTGATCCCCATTCTACTAAGAGGAAACCAAGACTTATTGGAGTTAAGTGACTTGCCTCAACTTACAGATCACAGAGGATGGATTCCAGGTCCAGTTCATCCAAATATTCTTCTTCTTTGCTTTAAAAAAATAAAGTGATTCATGTATAGGATAAAAAATCAATTTGTATTGAAAAAATTATAAAGAAAAAACATCCCCTGGCCACCTCACCTTCTGCACTCCTTTGAGGCAGCTTCTTTTTGAGCCATTTCTTCTGGAAGATATTTCCATATCTCTAAATAATATGCAGGTATATCTATCCCTTGATTTATTGATTTTAGATATTATCTATTGATTTCCTGTTTTGATGGATGAGAACTTACCCTCTTACAGGGCCTACCTCCCCTTTCTTCTTCCTCCCAAGTACAGATAAATCACCATTTTCACCTAAATTGATAACTGGTGTTTACTTTGTCATGATTATGGAAATGTTCACTGCATTGCCAAGTGGCAGACTAGATAAAATGTCTCTTCTTACATTGCTTTTAATTTTCCCAGGACACTGTAACTACTTTTTTCCTTTTCCTATATTACTTGTCACCGAAGAAGCCTCGGTTATCTTCAAAGTCTCCATAATATTATTTTTTCCACTAAACCCTCGCTTTTCCTGGAGCCTCTTTCTTGCCCTCCATCCTCTTTGCTCTCCAGGCTTGCTTCCCAGTAGCCACACTGGGGATTCCTCACTGCTTTTCAGGTTACATCTGTTTTCTGGATCTCACATCAACCTCTTTCTTGATTCACAGCGAGGGAGAATACCCTGCAATAACTGGCCAAGAAAAGGTCCATGGGAGTGAAGTTTTCCGAACCTTGCGGGTGAGCTTACTATTTTACCCTTATCTCTTGATAGTTTCAAAGCAAGGTCTTTACCACTCTGCTCAACAGACCCTAGAAGAATGAGGAAAGACATTCCGCTTGCTTTGAGGACATTGATGTTAGAGATGCCTTTTCTAGATTCTCGAGATTCATGAGCCCAGAATTATCAGTGGAATCAAAAAGATAAGAACAACAGTGGTGTTGAGACAAGGTCTCATTAAGTTGCCCAAGCTGGTCTCAAACTCACAATCCTCCTGCCTCAGCCTCCCTAGTGCTGAGATTACAGGCATGTGCCACCACACCCAGTTTAAATGCTAGTTTCTTATGGCTGTGTGTGTGTATGTGGTGCTGGGGATGGAACCCAGGGCCTTATTTATGGTAGACAAGCACTCTACCACTGAGCATTTCCATCCTGATAGGCTTTCTGAAGGCTCACCACGGGCCAGGTGCTATGCCAATTGCTTTACATAAATTATTGCATTTAATCCTCAGTACAAAGTTATTATTCCCATTTTACAGATGAAGTTGAGACACAGGGGGATTAAGGAGCTTACTTAATGTCAAGTCAGCAGTGATAGGCAATGATAGCCAACAAGGTTGGTTAATTTTGGAACCAGAATTTGGAGTCAATACTCTGTACTTTTTCCATTAGAAGAGGCTTAGGTGTTAGTGTTTTCACACCTTGTCTTCCTTCCATCCCATTTTGTAAATGTGGAAATAACAGTTGACGTCCAAGTAAGTTGTCCAAGGTCCCTTAGCTAGTAATAACAAGAACTAGAAATCCAGGTGTCTGGTTTGCTAGTATACTCCTTTCTATCAGGGTTGTTGTTGTTGTTGTTGTTAGGTGCCATCGAGTCAGTATCCGACTCATAGTGACCCTCATAGGGTTTTCAATGGCTGTTTCGAGATTGCCTCGGAAGTGGATTGCCAGGTCCTTCTCCCATCTTTGTGGTGCTGGGAATTGAACTCGGGACCTCAGAGACTGCAGCGCAGTGCTCTACCAACTGAGCTAAATCCCAGCCCTCTATCAGGGTAGGTGGGTTTAAACTCATATTTCTCCCTTCTCTGCTTAATGGGGGAAAAAGGAGTAGAGAAGACAGATATATAACTAAACAAATGCATCAGATTGTGTCCAACACACACAACAGAGGCATATGTAATGCATTGTGGGAACACTGAAAGCTCACACCAGTTATATGTTGTAGAGAGTTCACAGGTGGCAATGTGTTAGATCTTATATGGGATTTTGAGAGCTAGGGGGTTAAGGGCATTCCAGAAGAAAGGAACAGTGGCAGTGAAAGCAAAGAGGCTTAAAACACAACAGACTGTTTGAGGAACACCAACAAGTTTTGGGGCCACATGGGCAAATTCTCCATGTCCCTGGGAAGACAATTAGAGATCTGTTTGAGGTAGAGTCTCGCTATGTAGCTCAGGCTGGCCTGGAACTTGCTATGTAGACCAAGCTGACCTCGAGCTCTTGTCAATCCTCCTGCCTCAGCCTCCTGAGCACTGGGATTACAGACGTGCATGCACACTACCTCCTGCTTCTCTTTCTCTTTGTTTCCTTTTCTTTTCTTTTCTTTTCTTTCTTTCTTTCTCTTTCTTTCTTTCTTTCTTTCTTTCTTTCTTTCTTTCTTTCTTTCTTTTTCCTTTCTTCCTTTCTTTTGTTCTTGTTTTTTCAGTACTGGAGGGTTGAATTCAGGAAGAATGCTCTGTCACTGAGCTGAAACCCCACTCCATGACCAGCTTTTCATTCAGTCTTCAATAACACATTTCTCCAACATTTTGTCAATAATAGAGATAGAATGCTATGGTAAGAAAATTCTGGAGCTAGGTGGTGTGGTACACACCTATAATTCTAGCAACTCAGGAGCCTGAGACAGGAAGATTGTGAAATTGAGGCCAGAGGCAGCCTGCATAATCTAGCAAGACTCTGTCTCAAAATAAAAAATAAAAAGGGGACTGAGGGTGCAGCCCAGGGGAAGGACATTTACCTAATATATGTGAGGCGCAGTATTGGAGGAAAAAATAAAGTTCTGGGTTCTGGTTTCAGCTTGTCACTAACTCACTGTCTGACCTTAAGGAAACCTCATCCTTTCTGGACCTCAGCTTCCAGTTTATCAAATGAAAGAGTGGATTTCTGATCACCAAGGTCCCTTACTGCTGAGTGCATTTGTGATGTTTACAGATTGAGAACAGGGCATGTGTCAGCGTACCTCAGTTCCTCTCCTTTGTTGTTAGGTGCCATTGAGTTGTGTCTGACTCACAGCGGCCCTTATAGGGTTTTCAGTGGCTGATTGTTTCTCGGGATTGCCATGGGATTGGATTGCTACATCCTTCTCCCATTTTTGCAGTGCTGGGAATCAAAACCAGGACCTCAGAAACTGCAGAGCAGTGTTCTACCAACTGAGCTAAATCCCAGCCCTTCTTCTTCTTTAGCCTGAGAGAAAACAATACCTGTTACCTTCTGCTATGCATAGGATATAACCTGTTCCAGCCACCCTGTGAGGAAGCTGTTATTATCCACATCTAACAGAAGAGAAAATTGAAGTTTAGTGTGTTTGAGTAACTTCCTCAAATTCCTCCAGCAAGAAACCACAATAAAGTAACAGGGACTAACACATATGCTTGCCTGTAGCCATATCCAATCCTGTCAGATCTCAGAAGCTAAGCAGGGTTGGTCCTTGTTAGTACTTCAATGAGAGACCACCTGGGAATACCAGGTGCTGTAGGATTGGGAGAATGACCTGGAAGCCCACTACCCCAAAACAATTAGCCATTGAAAACTCTATGAATAGCAGAGAAGCACTGATATAGTGCCAGGCATGGCACAGTGTTGGGGAGTGTTTCATCTGTTGTATGTAAGTTGTAGCCTGCAGCTGTAGCCCTGAGGCGTCAGATTTTGGAAGCTAAGCAAGGTCGGGCCTGGTTAGTACTTGGATGGGAGACTGCCTGGGAACACCAGGTGCTGTAAGCTTGGAAGAAGGACCGGGCAACCCACTCCCCAAGAAATCAGCCATTGAAAACCCTATGAATAGCAGAGAAGTGCAACAATAGTGTTTTGTCTGTTGTACTTATGGTCACTATGAGTTGGTTACCAACTCAACGGCACCTAACAACAACAACAACAACAACAAGCTTTCCAGATGCCAAGTGCAATTTAGCTTGCTTGGCAATTCCCTTTATTTTGGGAGAAGGACCCAGCAACCCACTCCCAAAAATCAATCAGCCATTGAAAACCCTATGAATAGCAGAGAAACAGTAACAATACTGTTTCACCTGTTATATATAGGGTCACTATGAGTCGGATACCGACTCAAGAGCACCTAACAACAACAGCATGTAAGTTGTATCCAATTTGATGGCACCTCACAACAACAAACATGTATGCTTACTGTGTGCCAGGCACTGTAACAAGACCTGCACTAGGGTCATGTAATCTCCAACAACTTCCTGATGTGGCAATTATTCTATTTTCACAGTGAGGAAGCAGGGCTCAAGGATTAAACAATTTGCCCAGAGTAACTTTGGCAAGAAATGACCCATCCAGGACCCATCTCATGTTGTAGTTTGAGTTCTTAACTACTAGGTTACAGTGAATTTCAATGATAACATGAGGCAACACCATATCCCCCATCAGTCAAGGCCTCCAAATTGCAGGGACTGTTCTTTCCTTCTTACTACTGGATGTCTGTAGTTTGGCCTGGAGGAAGAAGGATGACAAGAAGACCAAGGCATGAAGCTGTCCATTCTCCCCACCAGCCTCTCCTGAGTGCAAGCAGCACCTCGAGGTTCTGAAAAGAAATGCCCTGCTCCTGTTCTAGTAAAGGAGGAGAGTGGAATGAAGAAAGTGAACGTGCCAAGACCTTTGATTCCAAGACTCTCTGAATCAGAAGCCTTGCGGATCAGCTGACCCTGCTCATAACCCTCAACCTGACATGTATGGTTATCTAGATCAGTGTGCAGACTTCTAGCAACAGGGAGCTAGCTTACTGCTTCCGGATGCCTTGCCCATCTGATGATAGTGGGGAGTGTTAGAAAGTTCTTTCTTCCACTGAACTGAATCTGATCTCCACAGACTCTACCCACTGAGGTCCTTAGGAGGACAAGTCCTTTCCCTTTTCTGCAAAGAGTCTGGGGTCATGGTTTCTGTTCAAACCCCAATTATGCCCTTCCCCAGTTGTGTATTTTTAGAGGCCCAATGTCTCATTTTTGGTTAATTTCTCACTATTCCTCTGGAATTTAGCCCAAAGCCAGATTGACACAACTCTGACCTTAGTGATCCACAGCCCCTTCCTATTGGCTATGTGCTACTTTGTACAATGTTTCCCCAACTAAAAAGTGCTTTCCTCGTTCATTATCTCCCTAGATCCTAGAAAACAAGTCTGCTGGAAAAGGAAGGAGGCAAGGTGGGCACTGGTTATCTCAGTTTTGCAGGTCAGGCAGGTGTCTGCCTCCAATATCAAACTTACTTCCAATCTTATGCTCGTTTTTTTTTTTTAAACCGCAAAGAAAGAACAATTTTTTTATGAATTTCATAAAGGACTGAATGGGCAACTGACATTTGTTAGTGATGACCTGGTAATATACAATTTGTCCAGTAACTGAACAATTTGTTTTTTATCATGTTTTCTAACCATAAGAGATGATTAAAGGCAAAGCCTATGACACTGTTGTTGTTATTAGGTGCTGTTGAGTCAGGTCCGATTCAGTGACACTATGTACAACAGAATGAAACACTCTCTGACACTGTGCCATGCCTGGCACTATGTCAGTGCTTCTCTGCTATTCATAGGGTTTTCTGTGGCGGATTGTTTTGGGAGTGGGTTGCCAGGTCCTTCTCCCATTCTTGCGGTGCTAGGGATCGAACCAGGGCCTCAGAGAGCATAGAGCAGCACTCTATCAACTGAGCTAAAACCCACCCTCTAAAATGGTTGTTGTTTGGTCAAGTCGGGTCACACTCATAGTGACCGTACAACAGAGGGAAATACTACCCAACACTGTGCCTTGCCCAACACTATGTCAGTGCTTCTCTGCCTTTTGTAGGGTTTTCAGTGGCTGATTGTTTTGGGGTTGTATTGGGAGTGGGCTGCCAGGTTCTTTTTCCTATTTTTCCTGGGTTGGGTATCAAACCCAGGGCCTCAGAGCACACAGAGCAGCATTCTAACCAATGATGCTGTACACACACACACAAAAATAGTCACCTTAGGCCATACTACCAATGAAATGATAGGTGAACAAATCTATTCCTGGTCAAGAGAAAAAGAAGAAAAGAAAGAAAAAGGAAGGAAGGAAAGAAGGAAGGAAAAAGAAAGAAAGAAAGAGCACTCTGCTTGCTTCACTCTACAAGATGAAATTCTCTAGAAGGAATCCAATGAAAATGGCTGTAATTACAGCTAGCAGAGAAAGAAGAGGACTAATGACATCATTTCTGAAGGACATGGCAAAAGTGGATCCAGGTTTATCCAAATGTGCTACCTTCCTGAGCTTTAAGCCTTCATCTGTTGTTGTTAGGTGCCGTGGAGTCGAGTCGGTATCCGACTCATAGTGACCCTCATAGGGTTTTCACTGACTGATTGTTTCGGGATTCCTTGGGAATGGATTGCCAGGCCCTTCTCCCATTTTTGCGGTGCTGGGAATTGAACTTGGGACCTCAGAGACTGCAGCACAGCGCTCTACCAACTGAGCTAAATCCCAGCCCCCCAAGCCTCCATCTAGTTTATCATTTTCATTCAGCATTTCAAAGACCCATTTTAAGTTGTTGTTGTTGTTGTTGTTGTTGTTGTTGTTGTTGTCGTTAGGTGCCTTCCAGCCGGGTCTCATAGCGACCCTCACAGGGTTTTCAATGTCTGATTGTTTTCCGGATTGCCTTGGGAGTGGATTGCCATGTCCTTCTCCCATTTTTGTGATGCTGGGGACCTCAGAGACTGCAGAGAGGAGCTCTACCAACTGAGTAAATCCTAGCCCCAAAGAATAAATAGTAATCAGCAACCTGACAGTAAGGGAAATGGTATTTCAGGCAGAGGCTTAGTAGTTATGGGGAAATCATGGGAAGAGAAAGACAAATGTTATTAGAGGGTTGGGCATGTTCTTTGGGGCAGAACTGAGGGGGAGGTCCACGAATATAATTTTGGCTGCAGACCAGCAAGTAGCCCACCAAACCTACTGCAGACCAGCAAGCATGGAGGCTCGGGTCTCGAGCCTGGCCTCATCAAACAGCTGGGCCAGCCGCTGTCCCTAGCCCCCGCCAGCGACCAGCCGCCGCGGGTGTGGCCCTGCTCCCACTCTGCTCCGTCTTCCGTGGTGGCCACCTCCGGAGCCCTGGAGAAGCGTGAGCAGATCCAGGTCCTCGACCTGCGCACAGACCTCAAATTCAGAGGGCCCTTCCCAGATGTAGTCACTACAAATCTTAAATTGCAAAATCGGTCTGATAGAAAAGTGTTTGAAAGTGAAGACTACAACACGCTGCTGGTACTGTGTGAGGCCCAGCTGTGGAGTTACTGACCCAGGGTCGACTGGGACAGTTTCAGTAGTGTGCTGCAGCCCTTTGACTATGCTCTGAATGTAAAGAGCAAACACAAGTTTATGGGACAGACAATTTTTGCTCCACCAAACATTTCAGATATGGAGGCTATGTGGAAAGAGGCAAAACCCAATAAATTAATAGCTGGGATTTATCTCAGTTGGTAGAGAGCCGCTCTGCAGTCTCTGAGGTCCCCAGCATCACAAAAATGGGAGAAGGACGTGACAATCCACTCCTAAGGCAATCCGGAAAACAATCAGACATTGAAAACCCTACGAGGGTTGACTGTGAGTTGGACATGGCTTCACTGGTACCTAACAACATTCTTTTCTTTTTCTTTTCTATTCTCTTTTTTCTTGTCTTGTCTTTTCTTCCTTTCTTTCTTTCCCTTCTTTCCTTCTCTCTTTCTTTCTTTATCTCTCTCTCCCTTCCTTCCTCCCTTCCTTTCTCCCTTCTTTCTTTTCTTCCTTCCTTCACTTCTCCCTTCTTTCTTTCCTTCCTTCCTTCCTTTTCTTTCCTTCTTTGTTTTTTGAGATAGAGTCTCACTGTGTAGCCCAGGCTGTCCTCCTGTCCTGGAATTCACTACATAGACCAAGCTGGCCTTGAACTTGCATCAAGTCCCTTGTCTCAGCTTCCAAGAGCCAGGATTGCAGGCCAGGTGTGTGCCACCATGTCCAACTGCTATTTATTTTTTAGATTCCAACATAGATGTCACTTTGTCATCCAGTAATCTCTCTGCCCACTCCCTTTGGCTTGGTTTCCTATCCAACATCCCTTTCTGGTGTTCTGCCAACAGAACCCTGCATTTCTATGACAGAGCCCTTGCCCTACTCTATTATAGTTCTGTATTGTCCTTCTCTCCCACTGGCTACTAGAACGTAAACTCCATAAGCCAGGGTCCTTGTCTGTATCATTAATTGTGTGTCCAGCACACAGCACAGAGCTTGGCATAGCATAATTCCTTATTAAATGTTTGCTGAATGAATAAATGCATGACTTGCCTAAGTTTCCACATTAATAATGGCCAAAATTAGAATCTAGGTTTTATTTCCAAATCAAAGAATGCTTTGTTTCTTTTTTCTTTTTTCTTTCTTTCTTTTTTTTTTTTTTTTTTTTTTTTTTTTTTTTTTTTTTTTTTTTTTTTTTTTTTTTTTTTTTTTTTTTTTTTTGCGGTACTGGGGGTTGAACTCAGGGCCTCACACTTGCATGCTTTGCAAGTGCTGGACCACTGAGCTGTACCCCCAGCCCATTTTTTTACTTTTTGAGAGAGGGTCTTGCTAAGTTATGCAGACCACCTCTGGTCTCAAACTTGTGATCAGCCTGCCTCTGTCTCTGGAGCCACTGGGATTACAGGCATGCACCACAGAGCCCGGCTTTTTTTTTTTTTTTTTTTTTTTGAGATAGGGTCTTCCTAAATTATGCATACTTCCTCTGGTCTCCAACTTGCAATCCTCCTGCCTCTGCCTCCTGAGCAGCTGGGATTACAGGCGTGTGCCACCATGCCGAGCTTGTTTCGTTTTGTTTTAAAAGAGGGTCTCAGTATGTAGACCAGGCTGGCTGTGAACTATTGTCCTTTTGCCTCAGCCTCCTGAGTGCTGAGATTACAGCCATGAGCCACTATACCCAGCAAAAGAATTCTTTTTACCATCTCCTGAACCTAACCTAATTCTTATGCCAAACGCTATGGTCAGCCTTATCATCATTTAATTTTTCAGAATTTTAGATCATTTATCTGCAAGGAACTTTCGATTCATTTGCATTATATAGATAAGAAAGCTAAGATCCGTAGAGGTTAAGCAGTTTACCCAAAGACACATAGCAAATTGTGCTGTCCTTCCTGACTACAGAATTGGTGCTTTTTTCCACGGGTCCACTACTGGACGCCTAGGGCTTTGTCTTGGGGGTGGAGGGTAGCAGGAAATAATGCCATATAAGTCTCTCCTTTTATGCTTCCTAGCCACCCAAAAGTCTAGACACCCAAGGGTCTCTTCAGAGATACCTCACCAGGACAGGATGAAGAGGCTGTGTGAGTATGTGTGCTTGCGAGCGCACACGTGCATGTGCATGCGTGTGTGTAGGAATATGGGGAGCCAAGGATACAGATATGAAATCCAGGCTGTGGTACATCCCTTGAGGCTCCCACATTGGCCACACCACTCCCTCTGCCCCAGAAGCTGACCTTTGGGGCCAGAGATCAATAATCTGGACTTTGGCTTCAGTCCCCTTTCACCCCCTCCAGTGACCACAGGCTGCCCAGAAGAGCTAGCTGGACTCAGGGTCATTAAGTAAGTGTCACTCTTCTCCAGCTCCACTTGGGGCCACGGCTGGGGGAAGGGCCAGGGATGGGAACCATATGGAGAGACACAAGTGTGGTCCTTCTCCAGTCCTCACAGCAGGGGGAGTGACTTGTATCTCCCATTCTCCCTCTCCTCCTCCTCCTCCTCCTCCTCCTTCTTCTTTTGTAGTACTGAGTGGTTGAACCCAGGGCCTCTGCACATGCTTTGCAAGTGCTCTACCATTGGGCTGCACCTTCAGCCCATTTTTTATTTTTTTATCTTGAGACGGGGTCTTGATAAATTATAAAGGCTGCCTCTGATCTCAAATCTGTGAGCATCCTGCCTCCGCCTCCTGAGTTGCTGGGATTACAAGCGTGCACCACCACGCCTGCTCTTAGCCCAATTTCCTTCTATGAGCCCCTCTTCTCCCATTGTGTTCACATTGTATGAACTGAAGGTATTAAAATAAATCAACTTCTTTTTAGCCAAGGCAGTGGCCAGGAATTCCTCATTCACCTTTTTCTAAATATCCCATCTCAGGAGTCTTCTCACGAACCATTCCCCAACTCCTGTCTACTACTCCTGTCCTGCCTGACAGTTAATAGGGCCTGGTTTCAGAAACTCTCTCCTTTCCCACACCCAAACCAACTTTCCAGCCTCCTGCCCACCTTTCCTTCCCCACATCCACTTCAATGCCCCAGCCAATTGCTCCTGATTGATTGATTAGAGAGGAGGGAGAAAGAGGATCAATGGTGGAATCTGGTCCTATTATTATTCAAAGCTGAAGGTCCGGGAGAGAGGGATGGTAATTGTGGGGAGGATTGGACCATGGGCACTGGAGCTTGGGGTGAGGTGGTCTGCCGTGTGGGGGAGGGTGGGGAGAGAAGTCAGATTGCTGGGAGTAGGAACAACACTTGGACAGTCGGGAAGAGAATAATGGTGGAGCTGATAGAGGGAGGAAGAAGTCATAAATCAGGAATCTGGGCACTATATGGGAGTCCCCAAGATTGTCCCAAGGTTAGAAAATCCCCTCCATTGTTCCTCCCAGGCCAGAGATGTCTTGGGCCTCTGGTACTCTGTGTCCAGCAGGCGGTGCTCTTTCCCCACATGACCCCTTTTCCCATCTACCATAGCCAAGTTTCTTTGTTCATTCATTCATTTGAAAACGTTGTTGGTGTGCCACTGTGTGCCAGGCATTGTGTACCAGTTCCTTTGCCACAAACAAGGAAACTACAAGAATGAAAAAGATAGACACACAAAGTTCCAGACCTCGTAGTGTTTGCAGTGTAGGATTATAGTGAATGAGTAATTACAGTGATCTAATTTAAGAGAGGGCTGGGATTTAGCTCAGTGGGTAGAGCGCTGCGCTGCAGTCTCTGAGGCCCGGAGTTCAATTCCCAGCACCGCAAAAATGGGAGAAGGGAGAAGGGTCTGGCAATCCACTCCCAAGGCAATCCCGAAGCACTCAGCCATTGAAAACCCTATGAGGGTCACTATGAGTCGGATGCCGACTCGACGGCACCTAACAATAACAACAATTTAAGAGAAAAGGGATTAGACAAAGCCTTCCTGAGAAATTCCCTTTTAAACTGAGACTTAACAGGTACCTAACTCTTGACCAGGTGAAAATGTGGAATAAAGTTGAAAATGGGCTGTGTGTACCTGTGTGTGTGTGTGTGTGTGTGTGTGTGTGTGTGTGTGTGTTTTGCAGTGGGGGGTGGTTCAGGCAGAGGGAACAATTTGCAAAGACCCTGAGGCAGGAAAGAAAGATCAGGGCCCCTTTAGAGAGAAGGAAAGAAGCCTGGTAGGGCTGAATTCAGCTTTGGTCAGAGGTTTAACCCTTTCTGTTGCAGAATGCTTGTGCATGCACACAGCTGGGGCCCTCAACTTTCCAAGGCTCAATTTGCTTGGCAAATTCTTCCCCCTCTCCTTAGAAAAGGGGAAGAGAGTCAGTAGATCTCTGAGCCCTTTCTAGAGTAACCAAGCTCAACATTTATCTTCCAGAAGTGAATGGATCGGAGATAGATTCAGCTTAAGTTTCAGTCCTGATCCCTAGGAGGAGTAGAGTAAGATGCCCGGATCACAGCTGGACATTTGAAATGTGTATAGCCAGCAGCTAATCTGTTGAAAAAGAATACAGAGGTGTGCCAGGCAATTAATTCATACAAATCTATTTTATAATGTTTGTGGCATTTTTCAGCTGTTAATATTTATAATTTATCATAACTTCTTTTCTGGCACATCAAGTTGTTCCACGCTGACCTATATTCCCCAG
Source organism: Pedetes capensis (assembly GCA_007922755.1). Taxonomy (NCBI): domain Eukaryota; kingdom Metazoa; phylum Chordata; class Mammalia; order Rodentia; family Pedetidae; genus Pedetes; species Pedetes capensis. The sequence goes on along the minus strand of VMDO01013979.1, from coordinate 24,892 downwards.
CTTGGCATTGAGACTAGCCATGTCTTTCAGGAGTCAATTGTTTCATAAACTGCAAATGATACTATAGGAATCACGTTCCTATTAGCCTAGTGCTTTAAGTTTATAGAATCCACTCATGTTTCTTTAAAAGCCTTTGGCCTTAGAAAGAGCTGACCTTAGGTCAGGCATGGTGGCACATGCCTATAATCCCAGTGACTCTGGAGGCAGAGGCAGGAGAATCATGTGTTCGAGGCCAGATGCAGCTTGCACAACTTAGTGAGACCCTGTCTCAAAATAAAAAATAAAAAGTAAAAAAACAGGCTGCGAGTGGTACAGCCCAGTGGTAGAGCACTTGCAAATTATGTGTAAGGCCCTGTGTTCAACCCTCAAACACCACGAGAATGCCTATCTCCCAGATTTGTTGGGAGGCTGTGCACACCAGGATGGCATGGATCTCTGTCTGCTTTTGGCTATAGTTTTCCCAGAACCCAGAACCGGGGCTGGTATGCAGTAGGAGCCAAAACAGTCATTGAAGGAATGAATGACATGACAGGTGTAAGGTATTAGCATTGGGTCTGGCAAACAGCCAGACTGCAGGCGGTGGTAGGCAGGTATTGTTATCATTTACTAGACATGTCCTATTCTGTGAATTGCAAGTGTATGGTCAGAGCTGGAGCTAATTGTCAGGAAGGCACTGCTAATGGGTTAGCTGAGGCCTCTGCCCCATTCAAAGGATGAAAACAAACAGATCAAACTCTGGCCTACATGTGCTGGGAAGGAGGCAGAAGAAAAGTCCAGAGCAGCTCTGGAAAGAGTGTGGAAGGCTGGACCCTGGGTAGAGGTCACTGGGGACAGGAAAGAGGCAGAGGGCATGGTGGAAGCAGACTTCGGAGAGATGGAAACTCTTTGTGTAGGTGCAGAGACACAAAGGAGGTGGCTTTTTTGGGGTGGGGAGAAGCTGCTTTCATGTAGCCCAGCCTGTCCTGAAACCCTTGATCTTCCTGCCTCGGTGGCTGCGTTTTGAGGCACATGTGAAACTCCTAATCTAATAGAAGACGCAGAGCCCACCCTGGGGTACCCCCTCATCTCAAGGGGAGACCAGGACTCAGCCATCAGGGAACCCCTAGTCAGATGGGGGAGACACAGATCTTCCTTTTGGGTAATCTGATCCTCTGACCTCATTACTAGCTCTGCCCCTTTCTCCTCCTTCTGCTCCCTGATGGTCCCTTGAGACTCAAGGCTTGTCCCCTGCCTAGGCAGGAAGCCTTGTAATTTTTGACCAGGCTGTGGATGAAGGTGTGCCTGACTCAGGCCATGGTATTTTCAGTCATGTCATATGGTTGTGAAAGCTGGACATTGAACAGGGGGGACAGGAGAAGAACTGATGTTTTTGAAGTGTGGTACTTAAAAGCTGGACATTGAACAGGGGGGACAGGAGAAGAACTGATGCTTTTGAAGTGTGGTGCTGGAGATGAATATTGAATATGCCATGGACTGACAAAAGAACCAACAGATCTGTCCTAGAAGAAGTGCAACCAGAGTGCTCCTTGAAGCAAGTATAGCTAGACTATGTCTTAACATATTTTGGGCATGTAGTCAGGAAGGACCAATCCCTGGAGAAAGACAGCATGTTTGGGAGAGTGGATGGATTAACACAGTGTCTGCAACAATAGGCTTAAACATTAATAAGATTGTGTGCCTGGCACAGAATCAGGGAGTGGTTCGTTCTGCTGTACACAGGTCGCTATGTGTGGGACTCCACTCTATGGCATCTAACAAAAACAACAATGTTTCTTAGGAGCCTCTGGGGGTTTCCTGGAAATGGGGGTAGTGAGAGTCGGCTTCAAAGTGGCCAGTGCTCTCTCCTCAGAGGTTATTTTGGAAGGTGACACCTTCCCCTTGCCTATTGCAACCCTCTCAAAGCTTCCCCACACCACTAGCACCCACTTAACCCCCACTTCCGCTAGCAACTCACTTTAGGGAAACCACAGACCAGAAGTTGAGCCATCTGCTCAGGAGAAGCTGGTGGGAGAGGGGGTGAGGAACAAGGTTCCTGTTTGGCAAGCCCAAGTGGGCACAGGATAGGGATGGAGATCCAGAGGTAGAAACTAAGCAAGTAACTTAAAGACACTCCTAGAGCACATGAGTGACAGAATGAGGCTAGACCCAAGATCTCCCTGGCCTATCCTCCTTCCTCAGTCCCTGTTATTCATTAGCCAGGAATTCATGAAATCCAAAATTTTTCAAAATGTTTCCAGATACTCTATGAAATGTCCTGAAAACACGTGGGAGGATAGTAATGTGTTTTGTCTTATTTTGTTTATAATTTATTGGTATTTATGTATCATAAATGCCAAACATATTTCTATAGTTGGTCTTGCTACTCTGTGATTACAGTCTTTAGTAAATGAAATGTCAGGCCCAAGCATCATGCCCACCCCAACTGCAATGGCTGAAATCCATATCTGTATTTTCTTCCCTGGCCACACTTCCTAGGGCGTGCTCCCAGAAAGGGACACAAAGACAACTTTGTCTTTCTTGTGTTGGTTTGGTTTGTTTGTTTTGTTCTTTTGTTTTTGAGACAGGGACTCACTATGTAGCCCAGGCTGGCCTGGAACACACTTCCCTCCTAACTCTGCCTCCCAGAATTCTGGAATTTCAGGCATGCACCCAGCTACAAGGGCAATTTTAGATTGAGGACTTTCTACTGGTTCTGCTGAGACTTTCTTAGTATTGCACCGGGTCTAAGACATTTCCTACCCACTAGCACTATGGCCTGCCAGCCCTCCCATCTCTTTCACAGCAGTTTCTCCCAATGAATCTCTCCCACATCTTACCTTTTCTTGGCATTTGCTTCTTGGAGAACCTGGTGTATCACATCCACAATTCCTATAAGGTTTATGAATTCTCTCATACATAAATGTGTCACTTCATTGCAATACATATTTCTCTCTCTACTTTTATAGTGATGAATTCACCAACCATGTGTTGAGTTGCATTTCAGGTATTTGGTTATTTTACTATGTCTTTAACTTGTTTTATAAATTCAGTATGTGAATACGATAGTTAATGCTTTTTTTTTTTTTTTTTTTTTTTTTTTTTTTTTTTTTTTTTTTTTTTTTTTTTTTTTTTTTTTTTTTTTTTTTTTTTTTTTTTTTGAGACTGAGTCTTGCTGTTGCAGCATGGGCTGTCCTGGAACAGACAATGTAGCCCAGGCTGGTCTTGAACTTGTGATGCTCCTGCTTCAGCCTCTCAAGTGCTGGGACTACAGACCGGTGTCACCATGCCCATCTTTCAATGTTTATTGTATATTCAAAATGATCTTTTTAAAAATTATTTCTTGTAGTAGTTAGCTTGTCTGGCATATCTGCGTGAGGACGGAGCAGTTCCAGGAGGAGGAAATGGCCACAGTGCTAAGCAAGAGCCCCAGGTGTGGTTGGTCAGCAGCCCACTGGTCAGAGAGGAAGGAGCTGCTTCCATGGGAAGCCTCTGCCCCTGGAGAGTGGGAGGTGCCATTCCAGCCCCTCCTACCTCTGCTGACAAAGTGAGGTTCAGGGTCCAAGTGGGACACTCTTCCTGCTTTTGAGAGAATGTGGCTTGGCTGTGGTAGGCATACTTTGCTGGCTCAGTCCTGGGAGATGCCCAAGACATAGTACCCTTGGCTTCCCAAGGAGGCAGCTGGTGGCATCCCTCAGGTGGCATGTCTGGGAGCCACAGGGCCACCCCAGAACCTCCCAGAAGCAATCTTTCTATCAGCTCCGACTCATCCAGGATGCACTCTGTAAAACCTGTCACAACCTCCAAGACAACCCCAAGACCTCCATGCTGTTACTTGTCCTGTGTGGTAGATAGGGAAACTGGAAAGGGAAGCCAAGCCGTGCTACTTAACTTGCTCCTAGTGGCAGAGGTGACATTCAAATCCATTCTGGCTGACTTTGGGGCCTTCAACTATGACCTAAAAAGCTTGTGACAGGAAAAGTAACTGGGGGGAAGATTTAAGGCTGGCTTTGAGTGAAATTTACATTGCTGAGATCCGAGTGTTTGGATTCCTTTTGCAGACTGCCTGTCTTAGACGCCTGCCAGGCCTGGAAATATCGTGTGACAGAGCCATGGCAGCAGGAGCAGCTCTGGGACAGAACCTTGTCCTTCTCAGTGTCCAAGCCCCTTGACTCTGGTGCTAGCAGGAAGCTGTCTACCCTTGGCCATGCTTCCTGCCAGGACTCAGGTGCTCCTGACTCCCAGCGTGAACACAGCATTGAGATGCATCACACCTGTGACATCTGACCTTTCAGGATGACAAAAGCTCAACAGGCTTGGGTTAGGATTCAGCTCAGGTAAGGTGACCATTAGCTGACAGACTTTCTGTCCTAGAGCCTAGAGCCTAGAGCCTAGAGAATGGCCCGATTCATCTGTAATCTTGCTGAGAATGCCTCAGGGCGCTGGTGAGCAGTTCTGCAACTTACTGAAAGTCTCAGCTGGCCAAATGCTGGCCCCTCTGTTAAGGTGGCGCTAGTTCTTTACCCCCTGCTGAGATCCCTGCAGCTATGCAGAGCCTGGTAGCTTCAGAGTGTGCACAGCTAAGAAGCCATGCTGCATGTGGTTTGATGGACTCGAGGTATAGACGTGGTTTTATATCTGACTGATCACAGGCGAGCATGGCATTACTGGCCATAATGTTTAAAGACCGATTTTTAACATCTGAATATACTTGATTTATTATTTGAGATTTGAGTGTTCTTGAACCCTATGTAATTGGATAATTAGAAAGCTATCTGAATAAAATAAGATACATCTTAAAAAAAAAAGAAAAGAAAAAGAAAAAGATTGAGCTTTGCTCCTACTGCCTGTGCAGCTTCAGGTAAGTTAATTTCCTTCTCTGAGCTATGAAATGAGAGGAAGAACATTTGTCCCATTAGGCTATGGTGAGGAATACATGAGGGAATGGATGTCTAGCACTTCACTCACTAAAATAAAAGCTACCAAAGTAGAAAAGCTCCATTTCTCCCCCTCTTCCTCATTATGATTGTGATTATAATTATTATTAATTTTGTTTTTGCAGTACTGGGGGTTGAATCCAGGGTCTCCAGCATGCTATACAATTGCTCTATAACTCTCAGCTCCCTATTTAAAAAAAATTTTTTTTTCTAAATTTTGAGACAGGGTCCCCTAAATTATGCAGGCTGCCTCTGGCCTTGAACTCATGATCCTCCTGCCTCAGCCTGCTGAGTAGCTTGGATTATGGGCATGGACCACTCTGCCTGGTTCCTCCTCATTATTAGTACCATTATTTTTTATGCCCTCTCGATCTTCTGGCTTCCACAATCTTCTGGGGAAGACTCTGGGGCTCTGGGTTGACTCACTGCGTTCAGCAGGGCCCCCAGCTTGCACTGCAGGGCCTCAGCAGTGGCATGTAGGGACCTGGTCCTGCAGCGGGGATGTGAGCTTGAGCGGGGCCTCAGTGCTGGAGGGCCTGAGTTCTCTCAGCGTGGCCAGGGTGCTGTGGATCCATCACTTCACCCCTCCAAGCATCACTTTCCTCACAGCTGAGCAGGGACAGATGGGTCCGCTCCACTTACCTACCTGGGATGTTGTGAATCTAAAAGATCACGAAGGCCTTGCCAAGAGTCAGGCCCTACAGGGGGTTATGCTGTCAAAGGAAGAGCAAGAGGTGTCAGAAGCCGGAGGAGCCAAGCTGTGTCCTGCCTCCACACCCCTGGCTGGAACCCTTCCTTTTCTTTGCCTATTCTAGTCATTTATCCAATATACATTGATCACCTACTATGTGCCATACCAGGTAATCTTTGAAATGCTGAGGTACAGCAGAGAACAAAACAGACTAAATCTCTGTCCTCATAGAACTTCCATTCTAATGGAAGGAGAAACACCCATCCAGGAGTCAGACAGGCGCCCCCTCCTCCAGGAAGCCTTCTCTATGAGACACCCCTCCTCTGGGGTCCCACGGCCAGTGCTCACACTGCTTTGCCATACCCGACGGCCTTGCTGTTTCATCATAGACTGCCACCCCCTCAATCTCTCTTTCCCTCCATCCTTGCCACCCAGCACAGGGCCTGGTACCTAGTTGAGGCTTAAGACATGTTTGTTCAACACACAGGCAAATTAAATGAATCAATGATTCAGGCAATGAGCTGCCAGCTGTTGACTCATTCCTTGAACGTGTCTCATCAGGCAGCATCCATGTATGTGAGACTGAGCGCCGTGTGGAAAGGTGGAGAAAAGAGCCAGGTCTTACCTGTGGCCTGAAGAATGCTATAACCTGAAAGGAAATAGCAGGAGAGGGGACAGAAGGTATTAAGTAGGTTAGCTTAGCCTTCACCAGGCCAAAAGGAGGAAAGGGGGAATTAAAATAACTCCTGCATTAAACCACGAAGGATGATAAAGACCGTGTGAGGCATCCACCACCCCCACCAATTGAACAGGACATTGCTGAGTTGATTCTGTTCCCCTAACAATATCCATAGTTCCCTGGACTCTTAACTTTTGAAATGTCTGTCTCCGAGCCCATTCCTTTGAAGGCACTGAGGAATCCATTAGCTCATTCCAGGCATAGACTCCAGGTGGAAAATGTTTCTTTTCTTCCCTTGAAGGCTCAAAGTTCACTATTAAAATCACATTTGACCTCAGCTCTATGCAGTAGTAACAAGAGCAGTAGCTCTTCCGTATTGCCCACCTTCGCTTCTCAAAAGTATGTTGTTGTTATTGTTAGGTGCCATTGAGCAGGTGTCGGACTCATAATGATACTACGTACAACAGTCAAAACACTATCGTCAGTGCTTCCCTGCTATTTTGTAGGGTTTTCAATGGCTGATTGTTTTTTGGGAGTGGGTTTCCAGGTCCTTCTCCCAAGCCCATAGCACCTGGTGTTCCCAGGCAGTCTCCCATCCAAGTACTACCAGGCCTGACCCTGCTTAGCTTCTGAGATCTGATGGGATCAGATGCCACAGTGATAAGGCTGCAGGCTCTAAAAGGGTACTATGTTTTTATAAATGTTGTCTGTATTCTCTAATGTAAGTTCTGTCTTCAGTATAGATTCTTTTATATGCTTACACTCAAGGACAGAAGTTTCGCTGTTGCCAGCCTCTCAGACCTGTGTTCCCATAATGTAGGAGTGACCATCTACTGAAAGGAAGTATGGCCCCGAGTCAATCTGTTATGTGGGTTACCTCTCTTTACTGCCCCAGCAAGGTGATTATTAGCAACTCTGTCTTATAGGTGAGGATAGAGGCTCATAAAGGCTCAATAACTTGCCCAAGGTCACACAGATAGGTTATGGCTGATGGAGGTTACAGGTTATCAAGGCCTTACCTCTTCCCACTGTTATCATGATACAAGGCAGGAGTTATCTGCCTGGATTGAGAGCTAAGGACTCTCAGAGGTGGGAGAGGTTGCTGAACTGGGGTCACAGAGGCTTTGAGGAGGAGAAAGCTGCCCCATGATCTTTAAAGGTGGGATCATTGGTAAGATGGAGGTTGGGTGACTGAGTGTGTGAAAATCCTGGTCCCACTGAGGACATCTTTGTGAGCTCTGAGGCTGGCCGATAGTCAGGAGATGGTGACTACTACTCCCTTCCTGGGCTCCCTGCCTGGCCAAGTGTTCCTTGCAGAAGGCTCTGGGCCCAGCTCCCTGCTACAGCCCCATGATTAATGTTAGATTCATGGATAGATCTTTCTCTCCTGACCAATCATCATGGAACTTGGATGAGCAATTGGGGTTGGCAGAGCTCAGTCCCATCCTGACAAAGAATCTGCTCCTCAAACCCTCCTTGTAATATTTAAATTGCCCCAGTTTCCTGGAGTGGTAGCCCAGCCCTGCCTACTGAGCAATCCAGGGGATTTAGATGCCCCAAACCTGGACCCCAGAGCCCTCTGCTGACACAGCTGCAGAAATGGCTTTGGCCCAGAGCCTTGGATTTCTTCACTTCCACCTTCCCAATCTCACTGGAATATATTGAGATTAGTGGAACACCTTCACAGCCAGAGTCCAGGTTTCGAGGAAGTCACTTTCAACCTGTGCAACATTGGCTGGCAACGCCAGGAGGGAGGGAGGGAGGGATGCAAAGTGCCAAACTACCATTTTCACCACCCTTCCTACCACCGCAGACCTGTGTTCTGGTCCCCCTGCCCAGGGCCCGTCCTTGCTCACAACCCTTAGGGTGCAGGCTTCATTTGGGCTTTTATTTCTTGGAGGCTCCATTCCCCAGGATGTATTTATAGGAGACCCCAGGAAGGCCATTCTGTGTCAGAAGAGCAGGAATATCCTCCTTTCTCTCACAGCTTCAGAGAACTTGTCTCAAAATAAAAAATAAAAAAGGGTCTAGCTTTGCAACTCGCCTAGCCTGCACAAGGCCCTGGGTTCTGGCGGAAAAAAGAGAGAGAGAGAGAGAGAGAGAGAGAGAGAGAGAGAGAGAGAGAGGCATAAATACACATACTATACAATTCATCAATTTAAAGTGTACAATAATTTCTAGTATATGCATAGTATTGCACAACCATCATCACAACCTGTTTTAGAACATTTTTGGCTTGCAAAAATCACATACTCATTTACCTCCTTGAACCCCTAGCCTCTTATAACCACTAATCTTTCGGTTTCTATGGACTTATTCTGGATATTTATTTATTTATTTATTTATTTATTTATTTTTGCATCAGAACCAGCTGCAACCCTAGACACTTCTTTATTTTTTATTTTGAGACAAGGTCTCACTAAATCATGCAGCCTACTTGTGGTCTTGAACTCATGTTCCTCCTGCCTTGGTCTCCCAAATTGCTAGGATTATAGCCATGTGCCATGGTGCCAACTCTTCTCCTCCTCACTCCTCTCTCCTCCTCCCTCCTCCTTCTTATTCTCCTCCTCCTCCTTCTTCTGTTTTTCTGAGATAGAATCTGGCTGCAAAATGCAGGCTGGCCCATAACATCCTATGTTTCCTAGGCTGGCCTCAAATTTGTGTGGGTCCTCCTGCCTCAGCCTCTTGAGTGCTAGGATTACAGGCATGCATCACCATGCCCAGCTCTAGTCTTTTTCTTAATGTAATCTTTTCTTTTTGTCTTAAAATCTTCTTTTTTTCTATGCCAGGTGTGGTGGTTCATGCTGTAATCCCAGCAACTTGGGAATCAGAGGAAGCAGGATCCTGAGTTTGAGGCCAGAGGCAGCCTAGGTAACTTATCAAGACCCTGACTCAAAATAAAAAATAAAAAATGGGAAAGGAGTGCAGCCCATTGGCAGAGCACTTGCAAAGTATGTGTGAGGATTTGTCTTTAGCCCCCAGTACCTCAGAAAAAAAATTTTAATTACAAATAAATAAATAACAAAATAAAATGAAATAAAATTTCCATTTTGATGGACTCTTGAGTACAAAAGTTTTTAATTTTTAGTGACATCAAATTTACTTACAATCTTCCTTTCCTTCTTTTTTGGGACAGGTCCTCTCCATGTAGACCAGGCTGGTCTCGAACTTGTGTCAATCCTCCTGCCTCAGCCTCCTGAGTGACAGGATTATAGGAGTGTGCCACCACGCCTGGCTTAAGATTTGATATTCTTTAAGTGTTTGTTAGAAACCATACGGGTCATAGATTTTGGAGACAATTGGACAGATGGAGATGGCTCAAGCTTTGGGACCTTGCCTGGGCAGAGGGTGCTGAAACTGGCACACAGAATAGTTTTTGGAAGGAACATTATTTTAAAACACTTGACCCAAGTTTTCAAAACAAATAGAAATATCACATAAAAATCTTGATTTTTCAGATTTGCTAGAAAAGTCAAGACCTCTGGCAACATTGGCCCCTAATTGTACTGAGAAGTACATGTTCTTTCAGAATGGTTTGCCTCAGCCCTCACCCCTACCCCTTGCTGTATCCTTGATACCAAGATTGAATGTTGGGTACCATTTTTATCCTATTTATTCTGGGGTCACTTTATGTTAACTCTATGGCCACTGTAGGCATTCAAGTAGATACTACCTGGTTGACTCTTGCTGAATCTTTGTTTGCTCAGCTATAAAATGGGGACATTAGTAAGTCTTACCTCGGAAGATATAGATAGATGATAGATAGATATATAGATAGATAGATAGACAGACAGACAGATAACATCAATAGGTACAGACAATAGATTTACTTACTTACTTATTCTTTTTGAAGTACTGGGACATTAGCCTAGGTCCTTGCAAAGTTAGGCAAGTGCTCTACCACTGAGCTGCACCCCCAGCTCCCTTTTCTACTCTTTATTTTGAGTCAGGTTCTCACTAAGTCACTCAGGCTGCCTCTGGCCTCATAATCTCCCTGATTCAGCCTCCCAAGTAGCTGGGGTTATAATTGTGCTCCACAGCACTGGATATTACCTTGGTAGATTTTTGCAGAAGATGACCTGAGATGAGTGTAAAGAGATTTGGTATATAGGAGGCATTGAACAATTTACCTCCTGCTTTATCCTGGCTGCTGAGTATTCTGGTACACGATTGTACCTAATACGTAACACTCCTCTATTGGTGGATATATAGGTAGACTTGAATTTTCTCCTGTTCCATGCTAGACTAGAGAGGACATCCAAGTATATGGTAGGCAATGGTGCCCAGTGGTCAAGGGTATGTTAGCTATACTGGATTTGAATCCCAGCAGTGTACCTCTTCTTGTCATTTATCATCTTGGGATGGTTGAGATGAGAGGATAGATAGATAGGATGACCTCAGATGTCACTTGAAGACATTTCTGGAATTTTGCTCACAGAAAGACTGGAAGGTCACGGTGGATGCAGTGGAAGATTCACGAGTCACCAGGCCCTTCTGCAAATGTGAGAGCTGGATGGCTGTATCTCAAGATCTCTGACCACACTGGGGTGTGAAGCCAGGACCCACTCAATGCATCTGACAGACTGGGCTGTCTTGAGAGATAAGCAAGAGGGTGTCAGGCAGACAGAGGGAGGTGTCAACCACAGAGCACAGCCAGTGGAGAGCACCTCAGCCTTCTTCTCAGAGTCACATCCTATACAGCTGCTTCTCTCTCCGAGCTTGCCACAATCCCAGACCCCCTCCCCACCTGGAGTCCCCACCTGGTGCTCTTCAAAAGTATCCATGTGACAGAGCTCCTGGACCTATGCACTGAGCTGGCTGGGACTCGCCTGGGTGGCCTGAGGGATGGAGGTGGCCGTCATCATGGGTTCGAGGAGGTTTTGAGGCTTTCAGGTAGGAAGCAGGGCTTTGGCTGTGGTTCCACTGGCACAAACCAGCCAGCCCCCACCCCAGCTCTGCTTTACTCCCCAAACTCCTACCCTAATATCAATAAGCCTCTGTGTTTGTACCACTTTCTATTTCAGCAACATCCAGCAAGCCTTCTGATAGCTGGACTGTAAAATTCAAAGGTCTAGGTCATATTCCTACAAGTGATATTCTCAGAAACTAGTCCAACATGTGAATAAATCGATGACAGATCCTTGTAGGGTACCAGATCCACAGCTCATTTCCCTAATCCTTAACTTAGGCCCCTGTCCACCCTGATTTTTCTGGCAGTCCTATGGTCCCTTCTACCATACCACATTTATGGCCTGTTTATTTATTTATTACAGTGCTGGGAACCAAACCTAGGGCCTTGTACTTGGCAGGCAAAGACTCTACTACCCCTGAGCCACATCCCCAACCCTTTGTTTCAACCTTTTTGTTTTGTTTTGTTTTGTTTTGTTTTTGAGACAGAGTCTCTCTCTATAGCCAAGGCTGGCCTTGAAATTATGTCAGACCTTCTACCTCAGCCTCTTGAGTGCTGGGATTACAGGCGTGTGCCAGCACCCGCAGCTATGTTTCACTTCTTTATAGACCCTGAACTCTGTTTTATCCTCTGGGACTTTGCAACCGCAAAGTGGATCATGTGTTTTAAAAAAAAGGAATATGTTTAAAGTTTACAATATGATGTTTTTGTTTTGTGTGTGTGTGATGAAATGATTGTTACAGTCAAACAATTTAACATAGCCATCATCTCACACAGTTACCTATTGTATGTGTATGTTAAAATTATTTAAAATCAGGCTAGTGGTGTAGCTTAGTGGTAGAACGCTTGCCTAGTATTTGCAAGGCCTTGGGTTCAATGTCCAGCATCACCACCAAAAAAAAACAGTACCTAAAATCTACTCTCTTATAGAAAATTTCCAATATACTCTACAGTACCCTTAACCATGCTATCACACTGCCCATTTGCTCCCTATGCTTATCATCCTACATAAGTGTGACTTTATATACTTTGACTCTATTTCCCTCACACTCCTGTCCCTGGAACCTCCTTTCTACTCTCTGTTTCTATGTATTCGAGTTTTGGTCCTGTGATCTGGAGAGATTCACTCTCCTGCTCTGAGTATCCGTTTTCTCACCTGTAAAATGGGAATCATGGCATCCACCTAGCAGAGTCATTGTGCTGACAGAGTGAAGCAAAGCATGCTGAAGTGCTTTGCCTGAGTCCTGCCTCACCGTGCGGACTGTAATGCCATGACCTACTATCATGGCAGTGGGTAGACTGGTACTGGGCAGACTGCATTGCCTGAGGGCAGTTGCCCCAGCCAGGGAAAGGTTAACGAATAAAGCCACAAAGTGGAATGTACTTGGTCTCTCCAAGTGCTCCCTAAATTCTGACCTTCCTAAATGGGCCCAGAATACCTGTAACCATTTAAGAAGCTGTCTTGCAGGTACTGGCCTAACCAGGCAAAGGGTGATGGACAGTACTAATAGTCCTTCACCAGTATCAAGTGCTTGCTGTGGGCCAGGCACCATCCTAAGGGTTTTACATGAATTATCTTCAGGAATCCTGGAAAGAACTCTATGAGGCAGATATTGACAGGTGAGGAAAAGAGCACAGAGAGGTTAAGTGACTTCCTATAAGGTCACCTAGCTGGAATTCAGCAAAGCTAATATTCTTTGTTTTTATTTTTTGTTGTACTTGAACCAGGGCCTTGTGCATATTTGCAAGTGCTTTACCACTAGGCTGCACTCCCAGTCCCTTTTTTATTTTTTATCTTGAGACAGAGTCTTGATAAATTACAAAGGCTGCCTCTGGCCTTGAACTTGTGATTCTTCTGCCTCGGCCTCCCGAGTCACTGAGATTACAGGCATGCGCCACCATATCCGGCCAAGCTGATATTCTTAACCATTCTGCGCTTTGACTCTGTAGGGATGTCCTTTCCAGCTTTGTGTGGAAAAGAGAAAAATTGGAGCCCACCTCTGTGTCCACCAATAGTGGAATGCCACACAAGAAGTTCATCCCTGCAATGGAAAACTAAAAAGCCAGGAAATAGCAGGAGTCAGGTGTGCGTGTGCGTTTTGTAAAATGACGGTCACAGTAATATTATTTGATAGAAAAAGTAGCAGAACATACATATTGTATAATTCCATGCTTTTGTTAAGAAAAAACTTTAAAAATCTCTTTACCTGTTTGCTGGTTCATAGAAAAGTGTCAGGGGAGATAAACACCAAATGAACAGTTCACAATGACCACTGGGAAGGGTGGAGGAGACGTGCTTCCACTTTTTGCTTTCATAGTCTTTGTTGTTTAAAAAGCTTACTATTACTATGTACTAGTTTGTAATTAACAGAAGGAAAGAGGAGCCAGGCACAGTGACACATGCCTGTAATCCCAGCACTCAGGAAGCAAAGGAAGGAGGATCTCAAGTTCAAGGCTAGTCTAGGTTGCTTAATGAGATCCTATCTCAAAATATAAATAAACAAATAAATAAACAAATAAGAAAGATGAGAAGAGGAAGTGGGCAGTGGGTACCAGGAGCCTGATGACCAAGTACTCTACAGTCTTGGGTCCTGCACCAGGGGTTCCTCCTCTTCAGAGGCCTCTCTGATGTCCCCCATTTGTCCCAAGGCACCTCAACTCTACTTCCTTCCCTGACAACTCTCCAGATCCACTGTGGTCACTGATGACATTTGTGGTCTGGGTCTTCCAAGTGGACCAAGGGATCTGCTCATGTCTCCAGTTAGAAGGCTGTGGTCCTCCTACCCCTGTGCTTCCTCCTGGGGGATACGAGCAAAGATGACATCACAGCCTGGCCTGTGACATCACAGGGCATGGAGGCTGGCAAGACAGAGGACCTGGGAGATGGGAACAAGGAAAGGCTTGGCAGGTAGAAGATGTTTAGTTGGGAACTTGAGGGGCTCTGCCCTCAGTCACCTCCGGGACATTTCCTAGCCAAGCTGAGGGACTTTCAGGATTGGAGACCTAGGGGTGTCCAAGTCTGTTTCCTTTTTTGTTTCTAACCAAGAGGTCATAGCAACTTTTCTGAGGGCTGAGGGCAGTGTGATGCCTGGAGCAGGTGGAGTTGGCACTTGGAAATGAGAGGTGTGTAGGACCCCCATGGAGGTGTGGGGGGGGTCTTCTTTAGTGCCAGCGACCCTCACGCTCTTGTGATCCTCAGCAAAGATGTAGGGTAGGCAAGCTTGTGGCCTGGGAGTCTGGGAAGGCTCTAGTTTTGGTGACCCAAGACTGCAAGGGGTGCTGTGTGGGGAGCTCCTCAAGTCTTTGAAAAGATACTGGAAGGGCCTCTGGGAGTGGAGGTGGGGATGGCTGAAGACGATTATCTGGGTACAGGGGACATCATGTTGGAAAGAGAGAATGTGAGGAGCAGAAATGAGACCTGACTGTGACAGGGGAGCTGGCATTGCCAAGAGATGGTGGAATGTGTTGTTTAGCACTAGAGAACCCTTGGCTTAACCGAGCTGACCCTGAGGGCTAAGCCGGGTGAGTTGCTTACTCTGTCTGGGCCCCTTTGATTACAGAAATAACAAAACCCAACTCCACAGGCTTAATGTGGAGATTAAATGAGATAAAGCTCTTGGGGGCCCATAGCACAGTGCCAGGCACATAAAAAGCTGCTTGTAAAGGTGGCTACTTACCTCTTATTGTTGTTGTTAGGTGCCATTGAGTCCGTGTGCAACTCATAGTGACGCTCATAGAGTTTTCAATGGCTGATTGTTTCGGGATTGCTTTGGGAGTGGATTGCCAGGTCCTTCTCTTAGCCTTGGAATATTCCAATTTGAGCACGACTGCTTCATCTTCAATTCTGGGCATGTGGTATATGGGATTCTTCGTTGTAAGCTATAGAAGCCATTTTCTGAAGATTTGAGCAGAAAATGAATTTATTTACAAGATTCTGGGGTGCTTCCAAAGATCTGGGAAGGCTGGAGAGCCAGGCTTGGAGAAGAGGCTGGATTAAGGGAGCCTGAGGGTGGTCAGGACCACAGCCAAATACCCCACCCCAGCCCAGCCCATCAGGGACTCAGCAGCGTCCTCTGACTCCTTTCTTTCCTCTTCTGCTCTGGAAGCCAGATGTGGCACTGTACCACTCACAGAGTTTCCATGGACCTACCACCTCAGGGGCAGAGGCTTGGGGTCCATAATATGAGTGGGGCATCTGCCTGGTCTGGTCCCCGTGTGCCTGTACCATGTGCTGGGGGAGGGAGGGTGGAACTAAGAACCCAGCCATTTTGCCTCTTATAGTGGAAGATGGCTTCTGCATCTCTCCAGACTCATGTGGGGAGACAGGTCCAGGTGTTGGGCATCCAAGAACACCTGCCAAATGTCTACTTGGAAACAAAAATGAGTAGGCAGTGGTCCCTGTTCTTGAGATGCTCACAAACATGTAGGGTTCAGCAATGTGGGCAAATAATCCTGGCAGGAAGTGATGGAAGCTATGGTCACTGTATCAGCCTCAAGGCTGAGATGGCACAGAAACCCTTTCACATGACCAGTGACTATGACAACTAGTTGGAGATGCCCCTGTGTGTTCCAGGCCACGTAGTTGGCACAGCTTGGGTGAAATGTGATGACTGATTGGGACTGTTTGGGCCAGGCTTGGACCTGTGGGAACTTGGGTGAGGCCTCAGATGCAGTTCACGTACTCAGTGGAATAATGAAACCGCTAGACCTAAAAAGCCACTTCCTGGTCTACAAGGCCTCCCAGCTCATACTCATTTTGCTGTGTCCTTGAGTGATCTCTTGCCTTCTGGGGCCTCACTTTCTGTCTGGATCCATGGATAAAATTTCTCTGGATCAGGAGATTTGAGATTAGACAAGGAAGAAGAAGGTGTGTTTGCCGTACCCTGGGCCTTTGATCTGCGAGATGAGTTTCCTGCTTTATTTGCCATATCACCCCATGTCCTTCTGTTACTTGTTCTCATCTCTGCCTTTCTTGTTCCTGCCTACAACCATCTCTGCCTTTCCTGTCACTGTGCCCACATGTTCCTGGCCCTGCCTGACACTATCACTGTCTGTTTCTCTCAGTTTGTCCCTCATCCCCAGAGGGACCCCAACTCCAGCCTTTGAGCCCTGCTCTCTCCCCAGTTTAGCTACTTGGGGTCTCCGAGAACAGAGATTACGCCCCTCCCATCCACTGCACACATACAAGGAAATGCTCTACCCAGATGGCTGTGCTGCTGCACAACCCAACAATCATTTTGCAGAGCTGCCTAGGGGAGGTAAAGGCTGCGGGGAGAGCTCCCTCTGGCAGGTCTCACAGGGCTCCTGGGCCAGCCTGCCCGCCTCTTCCTATTTGAGGTGACTTCAAATGCAGCACCTTCCTGTCATCTCTCACACCCCTGGGGACTCAGCCACAGGTACTGCTTCGCGTCCACCCACCCTTTCTCCTTCCCAGCCAGGAGGCTGCTGCAGAGCCAGATGAAGAGCCCATGTGGGTTGCCTTCCCGTCATGGTATTTGAGACCCCAGGCAGGGCTGGGGAGAGTCCGGTACGAGGGGAAGGAAAAGGGGCTTTGGAGGGCTGATGCTGGAGTGAGGGTTTTAGATTCTGAGGAGCATTGTGAGTCCAGGATGCAGAGAGCGGCCACTGAAGGAAAGTAGGAGGAGCAGGGGTATTGTGGCATGCCCAGTTGAGGTGATCCTTTCGCTGTGTGGTCTCAGATGAAAGATAGCAGGGAAGCAAGGTGCTGACTGAGCAGCCAGCTGAGCCCTTGGGGGTCTTCCTGTCAGGCTGGCCAGGAGGCATCTGTGGATTCTCAGTTCCCCCTCTCAGGCTTCCTTGTTGATGAGGGAATGGAGCCTGGGGAATCCCAGGGACAGGACACTGAATTTCCTCAGCTGCCCAGAAAAGTGGATGGCGGGAGCTTCTGGATGGTAGAGCTATGGACCCCTCTCCACTTGGAAAGGGGTGGCTCCTCAATTCTCTGTGGCCCTGAGGAATCCAGAATGTTCCCTCAGTACCTCCATGAGGACCTTCCTCTCTTCTCTCAGGCACCTCTTTTCCTGGCCTCTGATTGGTTTGTCTCGATTTAATCCCCTTTCTGTACCTACCAGGAGTGCATCTATACTAAGAGAGTCCGTGGGGCTGGGATTTAGCTCAGTTGATAGAGTGCTGCTCTGTACTCTCTGAGGCCCTGGGTTAGATCCCCAGCATCCCCAAAATGGAAGAAGGACATGGCAATCCACTCCTGAGGCAATACCAAAACAATCAACCATTGAAAACCCTATGAATAGCAGAGAAGCACTGACATAGTGCCAGGTATGGCACAGTGTCAGAAAGTGTTTCATTCTGTTGAATATAGGGTCGCTATGAGTCAGAACCAACTTGATGGCACCTAACAACAACAGCAGAAGCAGCAAGACAGTTCTTACACATTAGCCAGTCCAATCTTACATTTTCAGAGAGGGAAACCAAGGCCAGAAGGGAAAGTGACCTGCTCATGGACACATGGCATGTTAGTGGGAGGGCCATTCCAGGAACCCAGGCTCCCACCTGGAGGGCCTTCCCAGGTCACCTTGACTCATTTGTCTTCCCAGCAGGTAGTGGAAGCATGAAGGGAAAACCAGATGCACAACCAGGTTGTTGCCACAAGACTAAGGCCTTGGAGGGAACAGGGGACTCCCTGTCCTCCAGCCTGGATTTTCAGCTCTGCCAAGGTGATCAGGTAGGGTAGGGCTCAGTCTTCTCTTTGAGGCAGTCTGCCCATGGTAGGAGGTGATATTAGGAGGAGCTGGGAGGGAAAGTCTGAGTGGGCTAGATCCCCATTTCCCTGGTCCATATCCCAGAGATTTGCCCTTGAGGTCCCAGAGACCCTGCCCCAGGGGTAGTAAAAGGGGATAAGGCCATGCAGAAGGCTTGCTTAGTATAACCATGTCTTGGGCGTTAGTGGGACAGGGCTCAGGGCCATCATATGGGCCTTACAATCTTGGATAAGGATTTTCCCCAAGTTCACCTTGGCTTCATTCAAAAAATACAATAGATGGTCTGAGATGCACACAGGACCAGGGTGGCCAGGAGTAGAGTAGGGACAGAGGATGGGATAGGCTCTAGAGGGAGATGGGTAGTCCTGATGTAAGTGGGAAAGTTGTTGGGGAAAAAACTTTGGATGAGGGAAAGGAGCCATTTCGTTGACAGATATGGGGTGAGTGGCTGTGTCTCAGCTTCTCCCATTTGGGAACAAAACTAGGGGTGGGAACGTCCAAGGAACCCATGAGTGCCAGCCCCCAGCCCCCAAGCCCCTTGCCCCCTGCTCTCTAGGTCTTGTCAGCCTGCAGGCTACTTCCAGACACAGAGAATGCTCACGGCCCATCCTGTGCCAGCTGGCTGTACCCCTTGCCACTGGCACCTGCCAGGTCTGCCATGCTGACCTGCCCCCAGGGCCTGGACCTCTACCTGTGGGCCCTGCAGCTGGCATCCCCGGGCCCAGCCCCACAGGGTCTCAGGACGCCTCAAGCATGAGTAAGCTGGGCATCAGGCTGGACCTTCAACCTGGTGAGGGTTAGGTTTCAGGATCGGGAGAGGGGACTCGGTGTCACTGCTAAGGATAGAGCCCAGGCACAGCTTGCTTCCACATTTTCGCCTGGAGTTCTGGCCTGAGGATGCCAGGACCTTTCAGGGAGGCGATACTGGCTCTCGCAGGCATGGCTATGGGAGCTGGTGTTGTTGATCATCAGGGCTGGGGATAGCACTTTGCCTGGCATGTTTGGGCCTCAGGAGTCTTTATTGTAAGAGTCAGGGAACTGGGCTTGGAGTCCGGGTTCTGCCCTTCCTAGTTCCATAATTTTAGGCCAACTCTGAGGCTTTGTTTTGTTCTCCCTAAAAGCAAGATGTCCTAGACGTATGCTCTCGGTTTGTTGTGCTGGGGTACACCATTTCTTTATGTCATTGAGACCTCCTGGAGGACAGTGACTACCCTTCTGTGTCCTTTACTTCTAGGACCCCAGTGCAGAGTGACGCAGTTTGATAAAATTGAGTGAATAAATGAGGATCCACAGAGATACTCTACTTTTTAGTATTTTTCTCTTCTTTAGTATTTTACTTTTTTTGTTGTTGCTGAGTATTCTGCCAGATATGGATCCCAGGGCTTCGTGCATGCTAAGAAAGTGTTTTGCCACTGAGAGGTCCCACCAGCCTTGCAGGCTGGCGTTCTTTCCCAATGGTAGGCTTGATGGGGGACAGACCTTCAACCCAATTCTGACCATCTCCCCTTTCCTATTCAGAGCACCAGCCACCAGGGCTGCATACCAGCTCCACCGATGACAAGAAACTCGCGGCCAAGTACCCACTGAGCCAGGACAAGATGGGAAGCCGGCTGGAAATAGCTGGCCAGGACCCTGCTTGTCCATCCCTCCCTCCCCACAAAAAGCCTCCTCCAAACCCCAGGCTGAACAGAAAGAGCCCCAGCCCCATGGCTTTCTGCCCCCACCCCCCTCCTACCCCCATCTGCAAGGAGCTCCCATTCTGCCTCTACCCTTTCTACCCCAGGTACCCACTTCTCCTGCCTCCACCTTATCTGTTCACTTATGGGACACTATCTTCCATCCAATGTCCCCACCTCTTCATGCTGCCCCAAGACACCTCTTATCCCATCACAGCTGCGCCCAGCTTGCTGATGACAGCCAATGAACCTGGGCACCACAGTGCCCTGGGAGAGACCATGTTTCTCTACCCAGAGGCCTTCCAATACTCTGGCCATACCATGCCCGCCCAGGCCCCGGATCCAGGCCCTGGAGCTGCCCCGACCTTGTCCCCAAGGCTGGGACGAGCTGGTGTGGCAGTTCCAGCAAAGCGGGCCCCTCTGAGCTCCAAGGCTGGAACTGCAGCCCTGCCCTATCCGCTGAAGAAAGAGAACGGCAAAATCCTTTATGAGTGCAACGTGTGTGGCAAGAGCTTCGGGCAGCTCTCCAACCTCAAGGTAATGCTTCCTAGGCACAACGGCCCCTGTAATCTTTCAATGACTCCCTTACCCCCCACCCTGCTTCTGGAAGCCACTTCTGGGTGGAAATACAGAACAAGATGGCCACTGGTCTGTAGTCTCAGCACTCAGGAGACAGAATGGGAGGATTGCCTGAGTCTAGGAATTTAAGGCCAGTCTGGTCAACATAGTGAAATTCTACCTAAAATAGTAATAATAATGATAAACTGGGCATCATGGTACACATCTGTAGTCCTAGTAACTTAAGGGCCTGACGCAGGAGGATGGTGATTTTAAGGCCAGAGGTCAGCCTGAGCAACTTAGTGAGACCTTGTTTCAAAACTTAGAAAAATTAAAATTAAAAGAGGGGCTGGGAGTACGGCTCAGTGTGGTAGAGCACTTGCCTAGGATGGGCAAGGCCCTGGGTTCAACTCCCGTAGTACTGAAGGAAAAAAAAAAAAAAAAAAGATGGTCACAAAAATCCTATCTTCCCCAGGAAGACTGTCTATGAGACCATCTCATCTATGTTAATGGGGAAACAGAGGTTCCTAACGGGCAGGGTTTTCCCAAGTTTACTGTGATTTAATGGTTGAGTTAGCCTTCGATTTCAGTCTCTGACATTTAGTGAAAAGCCATTTCCTGGAAAACCATCCTTTCTGCACTCCAAGTGAAGCCTCTTTATTGCTTTTAAGGTGAGATGGGGGAAGTGGTAAATCTTGATGAGTCTAGACCACAGACTGACAACCAACCTTTTCCAAATGGGATCCCGCACAAATCAGCCCTGGTGCTGTAGGCAGCAGTATCTGCATTGTACAGCAGAGGGCGCACGTGTCGCTCTACGGTAGCAAAGACGAGAAGTTATGTGCAGAGCGGTACCTGCTGTTATGTTTATTAGGAAACAGCCCTACTGGAGCCTCTAGGGCAGGAGTTCTTAAACTTTACAAGCCTCAAATCTCCTGAAGAGCTAGAAAACCCGGAGATTTCCAGGGCCTAACCCCAGAGATTTTGACTCATCAGGTCTAAGATGGAGCTGGAGAAAATCTGCATTTCTACTATGCTGCCAAGGTGATGCCAATGGTGGTGGTCTGTCGGTCATACTTTGAGTGGCCTTGCTCCAGGATATAGCTTAGGTCCCCCTTACTTGGCCCCCTAAGCCCTGCCACCTCCCCTGCAGGCAGCAGAAAGAGTTTTCAGGAGGTGGGAGGTCTTGAGGGAGATGATAGAGGCCAGGGGATTGAGAAGCCTGAAGCCCAGCAGGGTCCTGCAGGGACATGGGCAGAGAGACCCCAGGCCTTGCTGGGAGCTCTGAGCAGTGGGCAGCATCTCTCCTACACCTGGCTTAGGTTCACCTGCGTGTGCACAGTGGGGAGCGTCCGTTCCAGTGTGCCCTGTGCCAGAAGAGCTTCACTCAGCTGGCTCACCTGCAAAAGCACCTGCTGGTGCACACTGGGGAGCGGCCCTACAAGTGCCTGGTGAGACCTTCCTCCCTGTCCCATGTCCTCCTGCAGCCCATAGAGGAATTCTAGGCTCCTGAGGGTTGGCACCTGAGTCTCTATTCCCCAGTCATCCTGAACAAGAACATGGAAAGGAAGGAGGGGTGGGGAGAGGGCAGGGAGGAGGAGGGAGTGAAAATGACTCCTTTCAGCTTGGAATGAGTGATAGTGGAGGAAGAAACAGAGGTGTGTATGTCTCTGGAGACATAATGAAGTTGAAGGGCCATGGAGAATGCATACCACTGCCTACCTCCTAGGGTTGGTGGAAAAGTTAAGGCCAAAGCATATGCAAAGTGTCCAAGTGGGAAAACCATTACATCAATGCAGCTTCCTCCTATTCCTTGGGAGGCCAGAAGGACAGGGATTCTCTCCTTCTTTTCCAGGGGCAGAAATAGGAATAGTGTAGTTGTCATGAGTCTAGACTACAGAGTCAGATTACTTCTGTTCAAATCCTAGCTCCTCTTCCAACTTGCTGTGTGACCTTTGCCTAGTGGCTTCACTCCCCTGAGCTTCTTCTTTGTCACAGTAATATAGGAACTAGTACCCAGTCATGCTTCCCCAGGACCTCCTGCAGAAGAATATGTGAGGCCAATTCCTGACATGTTCAGGCCCCTGTAAATATGATTACATCCACTGATGGTGCAGCCTCACCATCAATAATCCATGTGACTATCTCACTCCATATACCCTAATTATGAGATTAGAGATTAATAGTCATTAACCTGGGTCTGCCTGGCTCTAGGGTGCCAGATACTGTGAGACCCAGGGAGGAATCTCCAGGAAGAGCTTGTGGGTCTGCATAGCCAGGGAGATGGATAGAAGGTGTTTCCAAGATGGGGAGGGCAAGAGATCTTGAGCAAGCCAGGAGGGCAGAGCTGATGCCAGCGCCCATTCTTGTCAGATGTGCCACAAGCGCTTCAGCAGCTCCAGTAACCTCAAGACCCACCTGCGCCTGCACTCTGGGGCCCAGCCTTTCCAGTGCAGTGGCTGCCCAAGTTGCTTCACCCGGCATGTTCACCTGAAGCTGCACCATCGGCTGCACGCCCCTCAGCCCAGTGGCCCAGCCCATACCCCTCAGCCCCTGGCCTGTCTCGCCTGCTTTGACCAGTGGCACCAGAGCACACTAGATCTTGCAGCGATGCCATCAGAGAAGCAGACAGGCTGGGACATGGACAAGGTCAAGGTGTCTGCGGTATCCTAGGGAAAGCAAGGGCAGCTGGCCTGAGCAGTGGTGCCAGGAATCCCTGGGGTGGGGGGCGCTTAGAGCAATTAAAGGATTTTCTCAGTAACAAGTTGAGGCCTCCTGAGCTTCTGCCATGGAGGGGAACATTATGGTACACTTTCCACACCTTACCCAGAAGCAGGTCAGGGGATACAGCCAGGAAGTGCCTGTGCATGTGGCAGGTGCCCGCAGCCTTCTACCTCAGGCTGGGTTTGGCTTCTACTCCCCGTCTGTGACCTACCTGGCACTGCACCCTCAAACACAAGTCACTCATGGACAGTCCAGCCCTCTAGGACTCTTCCATTTGTGGACTGTGCTGCCTGGCACAGGGCCCTTTCCCTCTTTTCAGAACAGCCTTTACAACACCTGTCCAGATGACCCTGGACTTTGAGTGGCCTTGCTCCAGGATATAGCTTAGGTCCCCCTTACTTGGCCCCCTAAGCCCTGCCACCTCCCCTGCAGGCAGCAGAAAGAGTCTTCTGGAGGTGGGAGGTCTTGGGGGAGATGATAGAGGCCAGGGGATTGAGAAGCCTGAAGCCAAGCAGGGTCCTGCAGGGATGTGGGCAGAGGGACCCCAGACTTCCCAAAACTTTCCGATCTCACAGCTCCCACTCAGCCACGGGGCCCCTCAGCTGGTATGCCCTGTTACAGGTGCAGTGTGTTCCTCCTTCTCTAGATGGTGAGAAAGAAGACTCAAGATGTCACTGTCCACTCATGACCCAAAAGCTTGATGTCCTCTGTGTGCCAGGACCGGTTACCACAGAGGGCAAAAGGCTAAGGGGGTGTGGAGTTCAGGGAAGGGGTGGAGACCTGATAAGAGCTACTGGCAGAGAACTGGCACAGAGAATCTGGGGAACTGGGACTGTCCTGATGACCTGTCTCCCTGCAGTCCCAGGGGAGCCTCTGAAATGTGCACGGTGTTGCCTCCACAAACACTCGTGAGTTGGAGAGGTAGCTTCAGGTGGGAGAGGGCACTGCGCAGGAGTCAGAAGATTTAGGTTATAACCACAATGCTGTTGTAAGGCGCCACAATAAGCAAAAGCCATTATCAAAAGATTATCAAAGCCCTGTGCCCTGATGCAAGCCTGTAAGTAATCCTCACCACTCAAGAGGCTGAGGTAGGAGGATTGTGAATTTGAAGCCAGAGGCAGCCTACCCAACTTCATGAGACATCCTCTCAAAAAATAAAAAGGAGGGCTGGGGATGTAGCTCAGTGGTAGAGTTTGCTTAGCATGCATGAGGCCCTGAGTTCAAGCCCCAAAACCACAATAAATAAATAAATAATTAATAAATAAATAAAAGGGGGGGGCGTTGAGCTTAGTGATGGAACCCTTGCTAGCAAGTGTGAGGCCTTGGATTCAGTCCAGTAGTAGGGGGTGGGCAAGGGAGGAGATTCATTTTAATTTTCATGGAGGGGTTCTCCAGCCCACTTCCCGGCAGGAGGCGCCAATCACACCTGTGGGTTTCAGTGCGGCTTCCCAGCCGTGCTGCAGAGCGACAATCCTGCTCTTTGCCGTAGGTGGCTCCAGAACGGAGAACCCGAGCAGGGAGCCCATCACGGCGGGGCAACGGCGGGTTTAGGCTCCACCTATAACGGAGGTCGGGATTGCGAGCTTCCCCTCCTTATACCTTAGACGCAGCGCAGGACGCCAACTCCTGGGTTTAGGCCACGCCCCGTCGACATGATCACGCCCACTCCGTGCCCTGGCCCCGCCCCGCGCGCTCTTACCTACCGGGACGCCCCTCTGCTCAGCCCCGCCTCCCGGGCCGGGCAATCCCCAGGTCCCTTTCCTTGCCCCACCTTGTGCAGGTCCAGCTTTCCGAGGGCGCGCACCTCTAGAGGCTTGAAGAAGCAGCGTAGACGGAGCAGAGATCAGGGCGCTCGGGGGTGGGACCAAGACAGAGCGTCCACAGGCTACGGTCCGGGTGGGGACAGACTCTTAGTGTGCACCCACTGCCCCAGGCCCTGGGCAGTGTTTGGGTCAGGTCCTAACCCACAGCCGGGGCGGGGCTGGACCGCTGTTTGTTCTGG
>VMDO01013978.1:0-56275 GCA_007922755.1 Pedetes capensis | reverse complement strand
ATATATATATATATATATATACCACATATATAGGTCATATATATGATATATATATGTATCCTAACAGCACCTAAAGCAACAATTATTTTTTATTTTTTATTTTTTGTTTTGCTTTTTGAGACAGGGTCTTGCTAGGTAACCTAGGCCAGCCTTGAACTTGTGGTCTTCCTGCTTCAGCCTCCTGAGTGCTAGGATTATGGGCCTGTGCCACCATGCCTAGCACTCTTAAATATATCATTTAAATGATGCATTTTTGGTGAGAATCATTGTTAATGCAATTTCCTCTGAAATCTGCAGTATAGGTTCAATCCCCAACTGCCAGTGTGTGTGTGTGTGTGTGTGTGTGTGTGTGTGTGTGTGTGTGTGTGTGTGTGTGTGTGTGTGTGTTGTTCTTATTGTTGATTCTATGATACAAATGACATCATCACTAACAATCTCCACAATTTAGCCCTGTGTCAACAGTTGGAAGGAGGGGCAGTTTGCCTTGCAGGATACATTTTTCTTACCAGCAGAGGGCAACAGTAACCCTGGCATTGGGGAACTACTGTATCCTCAATTTAGATTTTCTTTTGTAACAGAAAGACTGGTATCGCACATATGAAGTCCTACTGAGGAACGTTGTCAGTTTCTTGTTGCAGGCTAGAGAACTTAAGTTAGATATACTATCTCATAAAAGGAGAAAAAGGGTTATTTTGCTGTAGCTGTTACTGTTAAAGTCTGTATTTGAATTCTTATGTGAAATTTCACCAAAGAAAAAATAAGCCATATCATTGTCATACCTGTTCTTGAAATCATCACAAAAATATACCCATTTTATTGGTTCCTTTATTGGTTGATTTCTTTCATACTTCCAAAAGGATCTGGGCTATTTCCAGCCTCTTTAAAGGCCCTTTATGAGGTCCATCTCAACTGCAAGCTTCTCCAAAAGATTTCTCCAAGTTCACTAAAATAAAAGCTACTTCTACATTCATTCATAGCCTCTTCTCTTCACTTCTTTTTAAAAATTTTTTAAAACATTTTAAATATTTAGCTAGCATATATTAATTGCACCAAATGATAGGTTTCCCTGTGACATTTTCATGCCTGCATATAGCTTATTTTGATCGTATTCATTCCCCATTACCTTCTTTTGTACCTGCCCCACCCCTATAGTCAGAGTTCTACTTTCATGTCTTTTTTTCCCCCTCGATTTCTGAGTCTGGTTTATTTTACTTAACATGATGATGTCTGTTCCATCCACTTTCCTGAAAACAACTAAATTCTGTTTTGCTTTTTGACTGAATAATACTCCACTGTGTATATGTACCACATTTTCTTTATCCATTCATCACTCTATACCCACCTGGGGTGATTCTATAAGTTGGCTATTGTGAATAGTGCTATGACAACATGGGTATGCAGGGGTCTCTATTGCATGCTGACTTTGATGCCTTCGAGTATATACTCAAAGTGGTATAGCTGGGTCATATGATAACTCTATTTTTAGTTTTTTAAGAAATTTCCATACTGACTTCCTTAGTGGCTAGACAAATTTACATTCTCATTAATAGTGTATATAGGTTCATTTTTCTCTCAAATCTTCAGCAGCATTTGTTGTTTTTGTTTTCTTGATGATAGCCATTCTGACTGGGGTAAGAGGATCTTGAAGTAGTTTTGATTTGCATTTCCCTGGTGGCTAAAGATATAGAATATTTTTTCCATGTATTTATTGGCCATTTGTACTTCTTCTTTTGAAAAGTGTCTATTCAGTTTATGTGCCCATTTATTGATTGAATTGTCCTGTTGGTGTTTAATTTTGGGGTTCTTTATACATTGTAGATGAATAACTGGCAAAGATTTTCTTCAACTCCATAGGCTGTCTTTTGTTTTTTTGGTCGTACTTGATATTGAACACAGTCCCTTGTGCAAGAACCTTTTTAATTTGATGCAATCTCATTTGTCAATTCTTGCAGTTATATCCTGAGCTATCAGAGTCCTATTCAGAACACCATTGCCCATCCCTAGATCTTGGAATGCTTCCCCTGTGTTTTCTTCTAGTAGCTTCAAAAATTCAAGTCTCATATTAAGGTCTTTGATCCATTTTTTGTTGTTGTTGTTGTTGTTGTTGTTTTTGTGGTCCTGGGGGTTGAACCCAGGGCCTCGTACCTACATACTCTGCAAGTGCTGGACCAGTGAGCTGTGCCCCCAGCCCACTTTTTTACTTTTTGAGACAGGGTCTCACTAAGTTACGCAGACTTCCTCTGGTCTCGAATTTGCGATCCTTCTGCCTCTGCCTCCCCAGCCGCTGGGATTACAGGCGTGTGCCACCGCGCCCGGCTTTTGATCCATTTTGAGTTGATTTTATTACAGGGTGATTGACATGGATCTAGTTTCAGTCTAATACATGTGAATATCCAGTTTTCCAGCACCATTTGTTTAAAAGTCTGTCTTTTCTCCAACATATATTTTTGGCACGTAGTGGAAAATCAACTGACTGCAGCTGGGTATGTTTATTTGTGGGTCCACTATTCTATTCCATTTGTTTACAAGTCTGTTTTTGTGCTAGTACCATAGTAGTTTGTTTTTTAATTATGGCTCAATAGTATAATTACAAATAAAGTATTGTAATAAATTCAGCATTGATCTTTTTGCTCAAGATTGCTTTGGCTATTTGGAGTCTTTAGTGCACATGAATTTTAGATTGTTTTTCTAGTTCTGTGAAGATTGTCATTGGGATTTTGATGGAGATTGCATTGACTCTCTAGGTTGCTTTTAATAATGTAGGCATTTTAACATGTTGGTTCTGTCAATCCATGAACATGAGAAGTCTTTCCATCTGATAGTATCATCTTTCATTTCTTTCAGTGTTTCGTAGATTTTATTGTAGAGGTCTTTCACCTCCTTTGTTAGAGCTATTCCTAGGTATTTTATTCTTTTTGAGACTATTGTGAATAGGATTGTTTTCCTCATGTCATTCTCAGTGGGTTAAAATTATTGGTGTAGAAAAAGCTACTGGTGTTTGCATGTTGATTTTGTATCTTTCCACTGTGCTGAATTTGTTTGTCAGGTATTTTGATGGATCTTCTAAGTATACAATCAGAATCATCTTCAAAGAGGGATAATTTGACTTGTACCTTCCTAATTTGTATCCCGTTTTTTTCTTTGTTTTCTTTTTTTTTTTTTTTTTTTTTTTTTTTTTTTTTTTTTTTTTTTTTTTTTTTTTTTTTTTTTTTTTTTTTTGTAGTACTGGGGGTTGAACCCAGGGCCACGTGCTTGCATGCTCTGCAAGTGCTGGACCACTGAGCTGCACCCCCACCCCATTTTTTTTTTACTTTTTGAGACAGGGTCTTGCTAAATAAGCAGACTGCTTCTGGTCTCAAACTTGTGCGATCCTCCTGCCTCTGCCTCCCGAGCCACTGGGATTACAGGCGTGCACCACCGCGCCTGGCTCCCTTTTTTTCTTTCCTTTGCCTTATTGCTGTGCCTAAAGTTTCAAGTACTATATTCAATAAGCATGGCAAGAGTCAACATCTTTCTCTCATTCCTGATTTTAGATGAAATGCTTTCACTTTTTCCCAATTTGGTATGATATTGGTTATGGGTTTGTTGTACATTGCCTTTATGATGTTGAGGTATGTTCCTTCTATTTGTAGTTTCTTCAGGGTTTTTAGCATGAAATGATGTTGAATTCTGTGAAAGGCTTTTTCTGCATCAATTGATATCATATTTATTAAAAAGGCTATCATTTCCCCCAATGGACTGCCTTTCCTCATTTATCAAAAATCAGCTGACTATATTTATGTGGGTCTACTTCTGGGCTTTCTTTTATCAACTGTTGATTTATTTGTCTACTCTTTCACAAATAATATGCTGTCTTGGTTACTATTTTGTAGTATACTACCAATTTTGTAGTATATCTTGTATCCAAAAAGGGGATACAAATTAGGAAGGTACTGTCAGTTCTATAATTTTGTTCTTCCCTTTCAATATTGTGTTGGCTATTTTAGATCTTTTGCCTTTCTATATAAACTCTTGAATTGGTTTTTCAATATCCACAAAATAACTTGCTGAGTAAATTATTTTTTTAATTTGAGATAATTGTAGATTCATACATAATTTTAAGAAATAATATAGAGAAATCCCTTGAACATGTTGCCCAGTTTCACCTCATGGTAACATCTTGCAAAACTATAATACAGTACATTATCATAACCAGGTACTTACCTGGATATAATCAAGCTACAGTTACCTCACCACAAAAGTCTCCCATGATGCTCTTTCACAACATATCTGGGTCCCTCTTGTTCCCATTTCTATAACCCCTGATAATCATTGGTCTGTTGTCCTTTTCTAGAACTTTTTCATTTCAAGAGTGTTGTATAAATGGAACCAATCAGTATGTTACCTTTGGAGGCTAGCTTTTCCCAATCAGCATAATTCTCTGGAGACTCGTGTAAGTTGTAGCACAGACAGTGTACTCCTTTTTGTTCTGAGTATTAGCCCATGGCATGGACGTAACAGTTTGTTTTAACCACTAAAGAACATCTGTGCTGTTTCCAGTTTCTGGCAATTATGAACAAAGCTGCTATAACGTTTGTATGGAGGTTTTTGTGTGGAGATAAGTTTTCATTTCTCTGGGATAAATGTCCAGGGGTGCAATTGCTGGTATGATAGTTGCATGTTTAGTTTTTAGGAAACTACCAAACTCTTTCCCTAACTGGTTGTACCTCTTTATATTCCCATTACCAATATAAGAGTGATATCATTTCTCTAGATTCATATCAGCCTTTTGTGTTGTCCTTATTTATTATTTTTACTTTAACTATTCCCATAGGTATATAGTATTATCTTATGGTGGTTTTAATTTGCATTTCCATAATGGCTAATGAAGATGAATATCTGATGGATTTGTTTAATCTTTTCGTATACTCTTGAGTAAAATTTTCTTTCATGTCTTTTGCCCAATTTCTAATTAGATTGATTGTTTTCTTAATGTTGAGTTTTGAGAATTCTTTATATATTCTAGACACCTGTCCTTTTTGGGTTTATGGTTTATACGTATTTTCTCCAATTTTTAGCTTATTTTCATTCTTTTACCATTCAAAGGGGAAATTATCAATTTAATCCCTTATGTTTATGCTTTTGATATAAAGGCAAAGAACTATTTTTCAAACCCTAGATCTCAAAGACTACCTCCTATGCTTTTTACCTAATAGTTTTACATTTTATTTAAATAAGCTTTGAATAAGTTTTTGACTCATTTTGAGCACCTTTTAATAAATGGAAAACCTAGGTAAAAGTTTGATTTTGGCCTGTCAACATCCAATTATTGAAAAGTCTGTCTTTCTTCTGTTGAATTGCTTTTGCACCTTCAAAATAAGTATGTCAGCCATGTTCATGTTGATCTACTTCAGGGTTTTCCATTCTGTTCCATTCAGCTATGTGTTTTATCTTTCCACCTGTATCACATAGTCTTCATTACTATAGCTATATAATAAATCTTGATATTAGGTAGATTTATTCCTCCAACTTTATTATTCTCTTTCACAAATGTTCCAGATATTTTTATTTACTCCACAATCCATATAAGTTTTAAAATAATCTTTCCATATCTACAAAATATCTTACTGGGATTTTAATAAGTAATATGTTGAACCTATATATAAACTTGGGCTGGGATTTAGCTCCGTTGGTAGAGCACCGCTCTGCAGTCTCTGAGGTCCCAAGTGCGATTCCTAGCACCACAAAAATAGGAAAAAGACATGGCAATCCACTCCCAAGGTAATCCCGAAACAATCAACCATTGAAAACCCTATAAGGGTCGCTATGAGTTGAACACTACTCTATGGCACCTAGCAACAACATATGTAAACTTGGAGAAAACTGACATTTTTACTATGTGAAAACTTACAATCCAAGAACTTCCTATGTCTCTCTATTTCCTCAGATCTTTGATTTCTTCCCTCAGTGTTGTGCAGTTTTCAGCCTACAAATCCTGTACAAGGTTTTTGTTGTTGTTGTTGTTGTTTTACATCTACATGTAAATATTTCTTATTTTGTATTCTGTGAACTTGGTGAACTTGCTTATCGCTTCTAGGAACTTGTTTGTAGGTACCTTGGTATTTCTATGTAGCAATCGTGTTACCTTTATGTAAGAACAGTTTTATTTCTTCCTTTTTGACTTGTGTGCCTTTTATTTTCTTGCCTATTACACTGCCAAAAACTTCTAGCACTCTGTTGAATAATATGGTTTTCATTTTTATTCAATTCAATGTCCTTTTTATTTCCTTTAGACTTCCTTTATGTCCCATGGATTAGTCAGAACTCTGTTGTTTAGATTTTGAGCATGGGAGATTTTCTTGTTATCTTTCTGCTATTGAATTCTAGGTTAATTCCATTGTGGTGAGAGAACATTGTATAATTCAGTGCTTTTAAATTTGTTGAAGTTAACTTTAAGGCTCAGAATATGGTCTGTCTTGGTATTTGTTCTGTGGTAACTTAAAAATAATATATTTTCTGCTGTTGATGAGTGCGATGTTCTATAAATTGAGTAAATCCTCTTGATTGATAGCATAATTGATGGCTTCTATGTACTCACAAATTTTCTGTCTACTTGTTTTTTAAATTTTTTTTTATTTCACATATTTTGTAGCTCTTCTGCATGGTGAATACACTTTTAGGATGGCTGTGTCTTCTTGTCCCTTTAATATCCCTCCTCTTCCTTTTTTAGAAAAAAGTCCAAGCTGGTTTCAAACACACAATGTAGCCAAAGCTGGCTTAAAACTCAAGAGCCTCCTGCCTCAGCCACCCAAGTGCTATGATTGGGATTGTAGACTGTGCCACCACACTCATATTAATGTCCCTTTTGTCATTATACTCTCATTATACAATTTACAAATAATATGCTTCTCTTGCCTCACTGTGATAATTTTCCTTGCTCTATTGTCTATTTTGTTGGTGGTAGGCTTTTTCTTTTTTTCTTTTGTGGTGGGTGAAACAGGGTCTCACTCTGCA
This sequence comes from Pedetes capensis, assembly GCA_007922755.1. Lineage (NCBI taxonomy): Eukaryota > Metazoa > Chordata > Mammalia > Rodentia > Pedetidae > Pedetes > Pedetes capensis. Next base: position 49,282 of record VMDO01013978.1, on the reverse strand, counting down.
CCTCAGACAGCTCACTGTGTAGCCCAGTTTAGCTTTGAACTCAAGTCAATCCTTCTGTCGCCACCTCCTGAGTGCTGGCATTACAGATGAGTGGCATCACACTTGGCTTGATTCATGTTTCCATAATATATTTTTTCCACTATTTTACCTTTATATGCCAATATCATTATACTTAAAGTGAGAGGGGGATTTTAGACTGCATGTAGATGGGTCATGCTTTTCTATTCACTCTGTTATTCTGTCTTTTAATTGGTGCATTTAACTGATTTACATTTAGTATGATTATTAATATGTCAGGACTTACGAATGCCACTTTGGGTTTTATTTGCTCTTCTCTATGTTTTGTTTTGTTTTGTATTGTTTCTTGTTGCATTTTCTTGTTTTCCTGTGGATTACTTGGACATTTTTCTAGAATTCTGTTTTGATTTATCTGAATGTTTTTGAGTAAGTTACTTTTTTAGCCTTTTTAGTGGTTGTTATTTTACTGTATATAGGCATAACTTTTCACAATCTACTGTTATCATTTTAACAGTTTGAGTGAAATATAGAGACCTTACCTCCCTTTACGTCCCTTTTCTTTCCCCATTTATAATATAATGGTCTTGGATCTTTCCTTTACACTAAGAACCAATTGGTAAAAGTATAAAGGGATGGGGTTTATCTCAATTGCTAGAGTGCTGCTCTGCACTTCCTGAGAACCTGGGTTCTATCTCCAGCACTGAAAAAATGGGAGGATATGGCAGTCCATTCTTGAAAATAACTTAGAAATAATCAGCCATTGAAAACCCTATAAGGGTCTCTTTGAGTCAGACCTGAGTGGACAGTACCTAACAACAAGACAGTATAATTGTTTTTTCTTGAGCTAGCAAACATAATTCAGAAAATGTTAGAGAAGGAAAACCTATTGTATTTTTCTATATTTTTACTTACCATATTCTTCAATCTTTTATCGTCTTCCAATATCTACCCTCCTCTCATTTTTAAAATAAATCACTTCCTTTTCTTTTTAGAGAATATCCATTAGCCATTCTTTTAGTATGGTATTCTGGTGACTGTGTGTGTGTGTGTGTGTGTGTGTGTGTGTGTGGTTCCTTTCACTGAGAATGTTTGATTTCCTGTTCATTCCCAAAGGACAAATTTTCTGAGCAAAATATTCTGGTTTTTTAGTTCTTCTCTTTTAGCACTCAGAAAATATTGTGTCACTTGCTTCTGTCTGCTGTTGTTTGTGATGAGAAACCTTTAAATGGTTATCTGAATTGCTATTCCCTATAATGATGTTATTTTTCTCTAGTCATTTTCAAGACTTTTTCTTGGTTTTCAGAGTTTAATTATGATTAGTCTGTGCGTGGATTTAAGTTTATCCTATTTGATTCACTTAGCTTATTGGATATGTAAGTTGATGTCTTTTGTCAAACTTTAGGACTTTTCAACCATTATTTCTGCTAGCATTTCTGTAGCTGTGCCTTTTACCTTCTTCCAAGACCTAATGGCACAATGTTAGACCTTTGTTATGGTCTTGTAGGTCCCTGAATCTTTGTTCATTTTTTTTTATCAGTTTTCTCTGAGTTGTTCTGAGTGGGTCATTTCTATTGATTTCTCTTCCATTTCACTAATACTTTCATCTTCCCTATCCAGTCTGCTATTGAGCCCAGTCAATGTGCTTTTTTTTTCCAGCTATTAAATTTTTAGCTTAAAATTTTTCATTTGGCTCTTTTCATCCTGTATGTCTTTGTTGAGAATTTCTATTTTTTTTTTCATTTGTTTCAAGAATACTAATTCTTTTGTAATAGATACTTTAAAATTTTTGTCAGCTAATACTAGCATCTCTGTCATCTAGGTGTTTTCATTTATAGGTTATCTTTTTTCATTTGTTTTAAGGTCTTCCTGTTTCTTTGTATAATAAGTGACTTTTGGTTGAAGATTGGACATTCTTGAGTTATATTATGAGACTCTGGGGTACTCTTTCAATGGGCTTCTTCTGGCCCTATTCTAAAAAGAGAACAGGGGCACCCTCACCCCCTGCTTAACTGCTGTAAAGATCCACATTCCTCACTTAGTCTCAATTCATGCCCACAGCTACTGGACCTTATTATTTACTGGGCAATGGTGGGAGTTCCATATCCCCACTAGTCTATATTTCTGGAAGTATAAGTTTAACCAGCCCATTTTTGAATAAACAGGGAATTGTCAAAGCTATCAATAGAATTCTTTGCCTCCCTTTTTATATCTACATGTTCTAAATTATCTAAAATAGATATATTATTTTTGCAATAAGAAAATTTACTTCATATTAAAAATATTTAAAAATCAAAATTATGCAAACTAAATTTGCTTTTTCTAGTTATCAGCAACTCTTTTCACAAGGGTGGCAGAGTCAGAAGGAGGTCACTCCTCTACATTACACTAACACAATGTTATAGTTTGCATGCTGCAAGAAGCAGATTTTGAGAAGGAATCATGGGAAGGAAGTGCCTTTAGAATCAGCACTCAGGGAAGTGGAAGGAAAAGTCAGTTTCAGTGTAGGCTTTTGAAGAGGCTCTGAGACCACAAAACCCTCTCATGTTGGTCTGTGTTGCACTGAAATGGCCAGAGCCTCCTACTGTACCCAGTTCAGTCCCTGGTGTGGGCTCTGGGAAGAACATCACCTTGGCTGCCAGAGTCCTCTGCCGCTGAGACAGCTCCCAAGCTTATAATCAAGGGCTGGAGATGGGCAGCACCCCCCAGCAGCTGGTCTGAGTCATTCACTGAAGCAGCATCATGAAGGTGCCCCATTTGTCTAGCCTATGTGGAGATTTCTAAGGAGAAATTGCCTTTCAGAGCATCCCTTCCAATCTCCTCAGTGTATAGATCCTGCTCCAAAAGACAGAAAGTGACATAAGGTCACATGTTCACAAGTGCCTTCCCAGATATCTTTCCTCACAACAACCCCTGTGACCCTTATAAAGTGCATGTCTGACAAAGTCAGTCCCCAGCTTACAATGCTTCAGTGACTCCCCATTATGTTAATGACAGGAGTCCAAAATCCTTTGCATGAACATGGAAGCCTTCCATGGCCTGTCCCCTGCTCCTCTCTCCAGTGTCTCTCTTACCACTCTCACCTGACAGCTTTGGTGGCCTGCCTTTGATATTTTGCATATGCAATATTTTCAGCATATATTCCCTCTGTTTTAAGGACTCCACTCCAAAATGACAACCTCACATGTAGTCTTATATTGCTGCTGGCAAAAGAGCCATTTGTCACCTTTGTCCTTAATGTGCACATGCCAGACTAAGTTTGGGACACTTGTTAGTAATCAGCCTCTGTCGCCTCATTGTGCTTGCAGCAGCAGAATTGCTACCATGGCAATGAGTATCTCTGTCAAAAATACTGGCTTTTATCTGATAGGGATATTTGCTCGATGTCTCAGTTGATATTTCCTTCCAGAGGAAGAGGCCTATGGTTTTGAAATACAGAGACATTTATGCCCAGGTCTTTTGGTGAAGTGCCAAGACAGAACAGGAAATGCAGAGAAAGTGCCTGGCAGAGCACGCTGTGGTGGGCAAGTCCCCACCTCCACTTCCCTTTAGTGACATGTGTATATTGTGGGTCTGCTCAGCATCCCTGGATGTCCATGTTAAAGAAGCGCTTCCAAGAGGCAGGCACGCATAAAACAAGACTAAAAGGCAGATCATAGGTAAAGCCCTGGTCTGTCCAGTCATGAGGTCAAGCTGCTTGTAGCTGAGATAATTCAGCTCTGGCATAGCTGCAGATTTGGGACTCTGGGTCAAAGATGCGGACAAAAGTTCTGCTTTTCCTCCCCCCTCTACCTGTCCTCTCATATTCTCAGCAGGCTTTCCCAAAAGCCCTCTCAGATCTTCCCTCTCTGCTACCTGTACTCACTGTTCAAGGTTCAGCTCCAAGGACATCTGGATTCCTAGTATCTACTAGTATACTAACAATTCAAACGGGGGATTTTCCAGCCACCCACCAGCGTGGCTGATGAAAGCTCCCCTAATACTTCCAAGCCACTACTCCTCTCAGAAGGCCTTGGTTCTCACTTTGTCCACCTCTGTGCACACATATGCTCTTCAGAAAAGGTCCCTAAGGTTTTGTGGGAAACCAATTTCTGTCCTAGTAGACACTATTGGCATAGAAGAGAATAAGCTAAGAATTGTAAGGCTAGGCAGGTATCTGCCACCAAAACTCACATGAACACACAAGTCTCACAATTATTTTTCTCAAATGCAACTTTTATTATCTAATGTTAAAACATTAATGAATTCCATGAACTCATGAATGTCATTTTTAAAAATTAAAGAGCAATGTGATTTTATAATAGTTTTAAAATTTATCTCATTTCTAATGTAGCATAATTTTTAAATTTTTGGAATTACTTTGCAGTTGTATACGTAATTTATATAGTTAATTAGTACACAGTATTCATTTTGCAATGCTGGGTAAGTGCTCTACCATGAGCTACACTCCCAGGCCCCTATTGTTTCTTAACAATATACTTAACCATTTTCCATGTTTCCATATTCAAAATAGTCTTTTTAATATCACTTAAATTTTTCATTTTTAGTTTATTGAAAGATATCTTTCACAATTAGGTATTCTGCCCTAAATCTCTCTTGTGCATGCATAAAAAGGAAAAGGTAAGTGAAATAAGTTGGTTGAGGTATTTCCAAGGCAGTGACTCAAAAATAATGCTAATTTCAGAAATGGTAAAATAAAGATGCACTAATGAATTCCCATGGACACATCGTCTTGCTTAAGAAATGGAACAGTTCCCACTGTTGAAACACCTTCTGTGTGCCTCCCATGTCACACATCCCTCCTTTTCCCTATAGTTCATCATTATCCTGAATTTTGTGTTTATCATTCCTTGGTTTTTCTCTATGCTTTCAGTAAACATGTACCCCCAAATGTTGTTTGGTCTTGCTTTTGACCTATTCTACAGATGGAACGCTATGCTATCTGACTTACTTTTATTAGTGATTCATCTGTGCTGATGTGAATAGCTGCTATTCATTTTTGCTTTTGAATAATAGGCCCTGCAGGCATACACTATAGTTTATTGATTCTCCTGTTTGATGAACATTGGCACTGTTTCCAGGGTTTTACTATTATAAATTGTTTTGCTATAAACTTTCTCCTAGCCACCTCTTGGTAAACATTTGAGCATTTCCCAGGGTATATACCTCAGAGGAAGAAGAATTGTTAACATTAGATCTCGGGTCAGCAAACTTTTTCTGTAAAGGACCAGGTAATAAATATTTTGACTCTGCAGTCCACCTGATCTCTATCCCACAACCCAAATCTGCCATTTTAGCCTGAAATCATCTGTAGACCATACGTAAATGAATGGTTGTAGCTGTGTTCCAGGAAATCTTTATTTACAAATCCAGGCAATTGGCAAGATTTGGTCCTCCAAACTTTGCCTGCCAATTCCTGATCTAAAAGATAGATGTCAGCTAGGCATGGTGGCACACACCTGTAATCCCAGCAACTCGAGAGGTGGAGACAGGAGGATCCCAAGTTCAAGACCAGAGGCAGTCTGTGTAATTTAGTGAGACCCTGTCTCAAAAAAGTAAAAAAAAAAAAATGGGTTGAGGTGGTGGTGGTCCAGCACTTGCAAAGCATGCAAGTGCTAGGCTCTGGGTTCAACCACCAGTACCACTAAATTAATTAATTAATTAATTAATTAATTAAAGATAGATGTCCGTATGACAATCTGTTAGCTCTGAGGGGACATGAGGACCGTCTTTGCTTAGCTTATGGACTGGACTGAATGTCCCTGTTCATGGACTTTTAGGGAGAAGGGGACAACAGGCATGGAGACATGGGGGGATCCCCATCATCTGTGACCAATAAGATCTCTGAAAACGGAAGGCAGAAAGGAGTCGAAGTTGTTGGCTCAACATTGGCCCAGGGGCTTGGTGGTGGGAGGCTCTACCTGCCTGGACCTTAGCTAATGTCACAGAAGCCACTGTGAAGTCACTGCCAGGCTGAGGCAGAGAAATTCAGACAGAAGGCGGTGTTCTTTTGGAGTAGGTGGACCTTTATTATTTAAACTGCAGCTGAGAAAGCTGGACCTGGCCGCGGGGCGCACCCGGAGCCCTGTCTCCTTGCAGCTCTCTGCTGGGGCTCCCTCTTAAACAGACTTGGCTTCAAAGATGATCCTCTCCGTGGTCTCAGAAGTCACGCTGCCGATGATGTCCACCTGCTGGCCGTCCTGGGCTGTCTCCACCTTCCTCTGGATGCCGCGCCGCTCCACTGTCTTGGTCACGATGCCCACCCCTCTATCGCGTGCCGGGACCTTGGTGGTGGAGCTGGGCCTGCCTAGGAAACTCCTCAGGAAGGAGCCGATCTTACTGGACTTCTTACTCACGGACCCTGAGCTGGCTGCTGACCGGCCCTTCCTGGGTTTGCGCGCTGACCTGGCCTCCCTGGCGGTGGAGCTGCGGCTGGAGCTTTTGCGGGAGGAGCCGGTTCTCCGGGGTCTGGTGGCGCTCTGCCCTTTGTCCTTGTCCTCCTTCGAGTCGCCCCGGCCAGGGACAGAGTGGCGAGAGGATGGCTTGCGGGCCTTGTCCTTGCGGGCCTTGTCCTTGCCCGCCCGGCGGTGCCGAGAGCTCTTCCTGCTGGCCTGCCTGTCCTGCTTCTCTCTGCCTTCCTTCTTCCCCCTCCGGCCTTCGGCCCCAGCCCTGGCCACCTTCTGGCTGCCATCGCGCTCACTCATGTAGCCTTCGCTCTTCAAGGTCGACACGAGGGGCGCCTGCGCCAGCCCTTCGGCTTTGCTGGCACTAGGACTCTTCGTCACCACGGTGCTGGCGAAGGCCACACTCACGCTGCTGTCCTGCGTGGAGCTGGCCGCCGCTGCAGAGGAGCTGCCCGCCGAGGAGCTGGCGGCGCCCGCCAGGACCACCTTAGTCCCTTCGGCGGACTGGGAGCCCGCGGCTGCCACGGCCTTGCCAGACTCTGGAGCGCTACTGGCTGCCCCTGCCAGGGCTGTGGGCCCCTGGCCTGCGCCTGAGGACTTGACTGCTGCCACGGAGATAGCACCCGAGGCAGAGTTTGCTGCAGATCCCACTATTGCCACACCCGCTGCAGAGCCTGGTGTTGCCCCTGCTGCCGCCAAGCCGCCTGCCTGCCCTGCTGTGCCCCCTTGGCCAGGTCCCGGGGTAATGGTTACAGCAGCCGCAGCAGCCTGTTGCATTCCCTCTCCCCCGGCGTAAGCAGAAGAAGAGGCTCCGGACACCTCACGAAGCTTTAGAGGCCCACAATCCTGATCCCCTTCTCCATGGACCTCGGAGCCCTGTGCCAAAGGGAAGAGAAACAGATGAGGCAGAGACCACAGAAAAGAGGCCAAAACTTTCTGCTCTACTCTCATCCTGGAGCTAAGCAATGCAAGGGCTTATCAGTAGAAAAACCTTGGAAATCCTCAAGCCTGTGCTCCCATTTGCTACAAGAGCCCACCTGTAGGACCTCAGTCCAAAGGGCCCTTGGCTTCACTCCAACAATTCCAGTGCCAAAGCAAGGGCACAATTCCTCCTCATTGCACTATTTCTTTTACACACTAGTGCTTCTGTCTTGCAGGACAGATTTCTAGAAGTGGGGTTCTTGGGTCAAGGGATACATTTCACTTTTGGTGACCACTGAAATAAATTGGGCATGTGAGCACACACATAGGGATTGTGCTGATTTTGTACAAAAAATCAAGTCATGGTAATCGCAGGGAGATGGATCATGGCTTGAATGAAGGAAGGACTTTCTAAACATTAAAAATGTTCCACACTGAAAAGTTAGCGGAGAGACTGTGGGAAGGGTGTAGGGGAGAAGGGATGTAGAGAGGATGGTTAACAGGTACAGGGGTGCATTTTATAGGAGGAATAACTTCCAATGCTCTACATCATGGTAGGGTAACTACAGTCGACAACAATTAATTGTATACTTCAAAATAATTAGGAGAGGATTATGAATATTCTCAGCTCAAAGGAATGATAAATGTCTGAGGTGCTATGTATGCCATTTACCCTGATCTGATCATTGCACATTGTATACAAGCATTAAAATGTTGCACTGTACCATACAAATATGTACAATTAATATACACCAATTAAAAATTAAAAATAGCAATGCATGGTGGTGCATGCCTATAATCCCAACAGTGTGGGAGGTGGAGGCAGGAGGACCATAGGTCCAAGACCAGAAGCAGCCTGCATAACTTAGTGAGACCCCATCTCAATTTAAAAAATAAAAAATGGGTTGAGGGCGCAGCTCAGTGGCAGTGCACTTGCACAATATATGCAAGGGCCTGGGTTCAGCTTCTAGCATATATATATATATATATATATGGAAAGAGAGAGAGAGAGAGAGGGACCTGGCAACCCACTCCCAAATATCAATCCACCATTGAAAACCCTACAAACAGCAGAGAAGCACTAACAATAGTCTTTCGCCTGTTGTACACAGGGTCGCTATGAGTCAGATACTGTCTCGACAGCACCTAACAACTACATATATATATATATATATATATATATATATATATACACACACACATATATATGGAGAGAGAGATGAATACATATACAAACATATATGCACAAAAAATACATAAATATATATACATACCCATACACACACATATATATAAACATATATATGTATGTATGTATATGTGTGTGTGTGTATATATATATATATACATATATATATGTATTAGATGGGTATCTTAGCACTTGCCTATAATCCCAGCACTCAGAAGGGTGAGGCAGGAGGATCATGAGTTTGAAGCCAGTCTGAGCTACATAGAAAGACCCACATTCCAAAACAAATTAGGCTATGTGGTTCAGGTATAAAGTGTTCAAGAAGAGATTAGAACATCAGAATGTTGTCAAAGGGGTTACAATCCTGAGTGTGAGACCAGAGTAGCTGATTGCTGAGGTCTCTGACATTTAGCCTTATGATACATTTTGGGAAGCAGTTGAACCTACCAGAGTTGTAAGTCCCCATTAGTGTCTCATTTGGCCCTGAGCCCTTTCAAGCACAATGCATTTCCCAGGTGAGCCTCACAGAGCACCCAAAACTCTATAGGACCCCCTCTGCCCTGTTCTTTAAGTCCTTAGAAGCTTACCACTGGACTTTTATTGCCCATAGGGGTGGCCATGTTCCCCGTCTGAAGCGTGGGGGAGCTGCTGCAACTGTCTACTGGTGGCCTCAGGAGATAGACAAGCTTTTCCCAGTAACAAAAGAGATCTTCTCGGGCGTCTGAAGAAGGACACAGCTGCAAATAAAAGGTGCGGCCCGTGGCCAGCTTCAGACGCAGCTGCTGCTTGTCACGATCATGGATGGAAATCTTCACAAACTTCAAGGGGAGCAGCCTGGTGAGCTCTAGAGTCTTGGAGGGCTTGCGACCTCTCCCCTTGAGGAGCCGGTCCTGTCTTGTGTGCCCTTCGCAGACTTTAGCCGGCCGGGCCAGCAGCATGACGTCAGGGAGCGGGAGGATGGGGCTGGTGGAGGCGATGCACACGGTCACCATCCGGACCCGGTTGTGGACATCGATCACCTCTCCTTTTTTGCTAATCTGGATAAAGTCACTCTCGAACATGGGCGCATACTTGAAAATATCATACTCTCCTCCCTTGTACAGTTGTCGCTGCAGGTCCCCCATGGAGGTGTTAAACCCGCCCATGGACCGGAAGCTGCGGGCCGTGTAGTAGGGTAAGGCGCATTCACTGCTAGCGGCTCCCTTCGTTCCAGCCATCGCCGCAGGCCGCAGGTCGAGTCCCCAAGAGAGGGAGGGAGGAAAGGCAACTACCCATCTCCCTGCAAGGCTTCTGCCTACATGTCTTCACACCCCCACATTTACCCTCCACTGTCCTTTGTGACCTGTCCCTATCACACACCCCTTTGTCCTGGCCTCCTGGCAGCCACCCGCTGAAGGCCAGATCAACAGCCTCCCCTAAACACATCACTGCCTCCAAGTGGACATACTGACCCTGCCTGGGTATAGGATAGACCAATCCTTTTCTTTCTTTCTTTCTTTCTTTCTTTCATTCATTTTTTGAGACAGAGTCTCACGTATGTAGCCCATGCTAGCTTCCAATTCATGTTCCTCCTTTCTCTCCTTCCCAAGTGCTGGGATAACAGGCATGTGCCATCACACCTGGCTCTGGACCTTCTTTTATCAAAATGTTGGACTATTTCATTTATAAACCATTTTGCTTTTGTAAACACCTGGGTTGTGCCACCACGCCTTTAAGCCTTTAATCCAATCACTGGGGAGGCAGACACAGGAAGATCACAGGTTGGAGACCAGAGGCAGCCTGTATAACCTAGCAAGATCCCATCTCAAAATACAAAGAGAAAATGGGCTAGGGGTGTGGCCAAGTAGTTGAGTGCTTACAGAAACCATGTGTAAGGCCCAGGGTTCAATTCCCCGTACCAAAAAAAAAAAAAAAAAAAAAAAAAAAAAAAAAGTTGTTTATGCCCAGTTTTATTGTTATCATTGTTACAGACACTCTTCCATGGACCATCTTCCTGTAATCACATTTTTGCTTTGGCTGAATTACTTCCTGGGGATAAAATCCTGGAAGAGGACTGTGTGCTTGCTAAGTGGAGGGGTTCTATCTGGCTGTTGGCTTGCCATGTCCTCAGTGCAAAAGTAGCACAGGGCTGAAGGGTCCAAAGTGGCTCCTGTTGCCTGTCAGAACCAGAGTCTTATTGGCACAATGGTATCCAGGATATAGGCAGTTTCCCAGCCATTTTTCCATTAGAAGGGGGTTAGTTTTTCAAAAGCATATGTTTATGGTGAAGGAGCTGAGGTTCCAGATTGTCTTGTTAGAGGTCAGAGCACAGAGCTGGATTCTAAGCTAGGTGGCAGTTTTTTCTCTGCTGCTGGCTGCATAGCTCCTAGTTACTCTCATTCTGCACAGATACAGAGTCCTAAGAGTAGTGTGAATGGGAACTTACTGGGAACCGCAGGAATCCATAGAGGGCTTGAATCACCATAGGATTTCCCACACTGATATACCTGCTGTTTCACCATTGAGGTCTACTTGATAAACTATTGACGTTTTGTTTCTTTGAAAAGCTCTTCAGAGAAAGTGTGGCAAAGATATCTTCCTGGAGTTTTGAGGTTTTTTTCTTTTCTTTGCTCGAGGTGATGAACCTAAATTCCCCCTCCCCCAGTTAGAAAAGTACTTCTGAAATAAACACACATCCCCTGAACTCCATGATTACTATATAAAGGTCTTGAAATAAATGTCCACCACAGAATGTTCTCTTTCCTATCCCTCATGCCTACGTCAGTGCCGAACACACTACAGCTTTGATGGATTAACTTGCAGCCATTAAAATTCATTCTTCTATTCATTTACTCAACAAAATTTTATGAGCAAGCATTTTTTAGGATCAGCTGGAAAAAGGAAATGCAAAAATAAAGTGCTTTACCTCAGAAGAGCTAAAATATTTTTTAAGATGTTGACATAATCCCCCCAAAAAATAGACAAAGCAGTTTATATTGTATTTTAAGGGCATAATTACAAGTCAACAGTTAGGTTTGGAATAAGAAGTGTTTTCTCTCTTTCTCTATGCATATGCTATGCATTATATATTATTATATTAATATTACATTATATATTATGTATAAAATATTCAACTATATCTTAAGTTCATTGTTGATGAATCATTAAAAATGAGAGAAATTTGCCTGGCATGAGTGAATCCTTGTGTTTGATCCTTAGCACTGAAAACTTAAAGAGAAGTTTAACTGAGACAAATCACAGTCATATGGTTGAGAACTTACCATAAGCCAGGTATGATGCTGAGCACTTTATATTTTTAAAAAATTTTTAATCCTCAGAATGGCCCTATAAAATATAAGTATGACTATTATCCCTATTTTATAGAGGGGAAATCAAGGCTCAAACAATTTCACCAATGTCACTAGACCAAAAGATATGAAAGTCCCAAAATATGACAATGATTAAACTATACTACAATGGGTCACATTGGTAGAACACATCTATACAAGTGTTGTTGTTGTTGCTGAGTGCTGTTGAGTCAGATCTGACTCATAGACCCTAAGTATGAACAAAACACTATCCAGCTCTGTGCCATGCATACAATCTTATATTTGAGCCCGTTGTTACAGGCACTATGTTTCTTCTCATTTTGAGCCATACACCATAAGCAAAAAGAGGTCCAAGGGGTTTTTCTCCACTCCTATCATTAAGTTCAACTCTACTTTGAGGAGGCAACTCTTCCCCAGTCGTTTCTTGAATGCCTTCCAGCCTCGGAGACTCATTTTCCAGCACTCCGTTTGACAGTGCTTCTCTGCTCTTCATAGGATTTCCGATGGCTGTTTCAGGCATGGTCTGCCAAGTCCTTCTCCCTAGTCTGTCTTAGTCTGGAAGCTCAGCTGAAACCTGTCCACCATGGGTGGCCCTATTGGTATCTGAGATATCGGTAACATAGCTTTCAGAATCCTAGCAACACGCAAGCCCTCAAAGCATGACAAGCTGACAGACACATGGGGGATATAAGTACTATGCAGCATAAATTTATCCACTCACTCAAGTGACATTGGTTGTATACTTTGTTCCAGACCCTATTCTAGATACAGTGAATATAGCAATTAATAAAACAGACAAATATCCTGGGTCTCATGGCACTTACGCGTAGACAGTAAACAAAATAAATTCTCTGGTATGCCCAAAGCTGACAAGGGCTATGGAGGAAGATCAATAAACATGTGGGATGGGAGGGCATGGAGGGAAAGGCTAGGGAATAGTTCAGGAAGACTCAGTGAGAAGTGACCTTTGAACAAAACATGAAAGAGATCAGGGAAAAGGCCATGCAGATGTCTGGAGGAAGATCCTCTCAGAGGGAGTAGCCAGAGGCCACAACTTTGGGTTTGGAACTCCAGGGAGGTAACAGGGCCAAAAAATGAAATGAGATGGGGAAAGACTGGTGGAGATGAGGCTAAGAGGCAACTGGGAAAGAGGAGAGGAGCAGATCACTCTGAATGGAAGGCAATCCAAGCCACATGTGTCAAGAGTCATTGTGGCTGCCATTTTGAAATCAGACACAATGGAGACTTGGCAGCTCCTACAGGATATGAGGATGAGGAAGCCATGTGGTAGCAGTGAAAGTAATTAAAGCAACCAATTGCCACACATATTTCAATTGAGACAATTGTTATGTGTACTGACACTGAACAATTTTCAACAAATATTAGCAAGTGAAAAAAACAAGTTGCAAAATATTAAAGGTGCTATGTCCTATATTGTTAGAGAAAAAAATTGTTGGTAACAGGAACTGCCGGGGGCAACTTGTCATCTGAGGGAGGTAACCAGGTGGAGCAGGATGGAGACTTTGTCTTCCAGGCCATTCACTTTTATACTGTTTGAGTTTTGTTCCATTGCATATACAACCTACACAAAAAGAAATAACATGTTAAGTTTACAGATTTGCAAAAACACTATCCCAGTGGAACTATATATTTAGAATGTTCCTTGATTCAAGCCTTGACATAAAAAAGAAATACATAAATCACCTCCTTCAACTTTAACTCTGGCACAGAATTACAGAACTTGAAAATGAAAGTACAGAATAATTTCACATTCACTTTGATTTTTTAAAAATCTTATGAAAATTCATCTCTATTCCCAGGGTTTAAAATATGACATATCTCCAACCAATTGAGATGTATATATAGATGGCCCACTATGCTAAGAGTATTCAAATTGTCAAAACATGTATCTGAAATGTTAAACCACAACTCTTAGACAAGAATAGAATGATCATATGTTAAACATTTCATTAATTCATTATCGGGGGCATCAGCAGGATGGTAAAAGCTGGTTCAGGAATAGGCATTGGCATTAGAGAAACAATTCTGGAGTAATATTGCAAGATACAAAACTGGTTCACAGTCAAGAGAATTTTATTTCTCAAAAGTGGATCTCCAGTGCAATAAAATCATAGCCTTTGGGCTGCCTTTTCTACTAAACAGAAATTATTTGCATCTCTTCTGAAGGAAGATCAAAAAGCTGAGACTTTAATCAGTAATAGCCACATGGGGTGTGAGATACATTCTAAAATTAGATTGTGATGGTTGTACAAGTCTGTGAATATACAAAATAACCACTAAACTAAACTATATACTTCCTCTCTCCTCTCTTTCTTACTCTCTCTTTCTACTTTTTTTTCTTTTTTGGCAGTACTTGGGGTTTGAACTCAGGGCCTAACCTCTAGTATTGGGCTGTACCTCCAAACCATTTTTTATTTTAATTTTTTTATCTTGAGATAGAGCTCACCAAGTTATGCAGGCTGTCTCTAGCCTCGAACTTGTGATCCTCTTGCCTCAGCCTCCTAAGTCTCTGGGATTACAGGCCCATGTTACCACACCCAGCTCTTGAACTGTACACTTTCAATGGATGAATTTTAGGGTATGTGATTTATATCTCACTAAAGCCATTAAAAATAATCCATAGCAGCACTTCAGTCTTGATTTATTGACCCAATTCCATTGTCTTTGTTCATTCTCTTAGATCATTAAATAACCCTTGGGCAGGCATGGTAAACAAAGCTTTACTATAAGACATTGCAAATACATGTTGCCTGCTCAATGTTTTTTATGCATAAGTTTTCATTACTTTTTCTTAACAATGAGTATAGTGGAGTATACAGAAACCATAATCCTAATTTCAGAGAGTTAACAACCAGTATGAGAACATACTCGATAGCACCTAACATCCACAACAGGAGAACATACACAGAAGACACAGAAAACAGGAAGGCAAATAAATACGTAATAGAGTAACAGCAACAGCAACAACAACAACAACAGAGTAACAGCAAAGGAGCTGAGAGAATGGAGAACCTAATATGTATTACAATATTTAAAACCAACAAAAATTGGTTTTGTAAGAAGAAAAACCATCTCACCTACAATTCTCTGGATAGTATTCTATACATTTTCAGTTGGCTGAAGGAGCCAGGCACCATGGCGAACACCTGTAATCTTAGCTACTCAGGAGCCTGAAGCAGAAAGATCACAGGTTCGAGGCCAGAAGCAGCCTGTGCAAGTTAGCAAGACCCTGTCTCAAAAATTAAAAGTAAAAAGAGGGCTGAGGGTGTGTCTTGGTGGTGGAGTGCTTGCCTGGTATACATGATGCCCTGCATTCAACCTCTAGAATGGAGAAAAGTATTGGGCCCAAGGTTGAAGAGATGTGAAAAATGAAAATGCAAAACTATAGATAAAACATGGAGTGCATGTAGACAAGCAAGATTATACCCTGCTGAAGTCTATGCACTTATGGTGGGAAGAGTTTGCAAATAACTAGCCTTTATTGCCTATATGCGATTTTGAACAGCGAGGCAGAAAGATGTATATATCCTTTTCAGTGAGCTTGCAACCTGGGGAGGGGGTGTTGTGAGCAAGGCAGGATGTGAGGGTGGGGAGATTTCCATACTATACACACTACGTACCTGCTGGGTAAATCCCCAGCCTAAAATACACCCCACAGTACTTTTATGTTGATTGCTGCAAGCCCAGGCAGCGTGGGCCCTGTTGCGGTTCGCCTTGGGCACCCAGGACTTTAGAAAGCCAGCCTGACTTCTGGCAGAACTCACTGTCAGAAAAGACCGCATGTGCCTAAATCTTCCCCAGAGGGCCACTATGCAAACTGGCTTGCGCCTGCCTTGGGCTTCAAAGGAAAATGAGCTGGTATACAGAAAAGAAGACAGGCAGAAGATCAAAATAATTTTATTTCTCAACATTATGGTCCAACTAGCAGCCCTTCTCTGCCCCTTTCCTCTCACCTCCTGTTTCTTTCTTCTGCCCTGCTCAGCTGTATTCAGCTTTACAAATCTGAACCAAAATTCTTTCTTGCTTATCAGAGCCTTAGAAGCCCATATTTCCTATTGGCTTCATTTGCCTCAGTTTATGGGTTTGACTCTTTGATGGTACGCTGAAGGAGAATGCAGCTAAGAACACACGATAAAACTATTAACATTATAAACAAAAATAAAGATCAGAAACAATATAGAGGTATACACAGGTAACTGATCCAAGAGCTGGGATAAAATGATAATGTCAAGTAAATAAAATACCATAAAATATAAAATAAATAGTAACATGGATTATGTCTGAGAGGTGGGATTAGAAGTCATTTTTAGTTTTATATATTCATTTCCTTTTTCCATGAAATGCATATTGCTTTTTTAACCAGATGTATATGGAGCTCAAAAAATAGCTCTGATCTTCCTGACTACAGCAGACGTTACTGTCTTCTACTAATCAAATGATTTCTGACAAAAGACGTCTTTTTCTTTTATTTTCAATTAGAAATTAAGATGTTTTCCAACAACATCCTTTTTTACATTATATAAATTAAAAAGTGAAACATTTCTCTACCTTCCAGTTCCTCCAGTTCTGTTGTTGGATGTTTGCTATGTAAACTTCCTGGCATTGTCCTCTACGTGTGCATATGCATTAATAGAGATACAAAATGCGTACAAACCCAGGATGGTGCAATACACATTGTTCTCCACCACTTTTTTTTTGCTGTTGTCATTGTTATCATTGTTTTCTTGATATGGTCTCACTATGTAGCCCAGGCTGGCCTGGAACTCACGATCCTCCTGCCTCAGCTTCCTGAGTGCACGGATTACAGGCATGGGTCCCCATATTGGGTGTTTTTCACCTCTTCTGTCTTATTATTTCCTGTACTTTTTTTAGGATGATACATTAAAGAGAGACGTTACTCATGTTCATGATCTCCTAGGACTGTACAGATTATTTGGCCAGTCCCTTATTGACACACAGGTAGGTTATTTCCATTATGAAGAGCACTGTGGTGAACACTTTCTATAGCTGTCTCTGTACCCAGGCTATTTTGTTCTTTACGTTTGATAATTCAACAAGGAATAAGATTTTGTTATTGTTGCTTTCAGAAGAAAGAGCCTACACAGTGCCCAAAACATTATAGAATTGCTCTTAAAATGGGTATTAATAAACCTGATTTGGTTGGATGGATAAAGCACAAGGAAAATAATGGACTTCAAAGCCACATCCCAAGAGGACATTTGAAGGATCTCTTTGGCACAAACACAATAAGGCTTTGAAGTTTATAAGAAGCACATTTACTGATCCAAAGGGCTGTCCCCACCTTGAATTATAAGGCAACAGAGATGAGCTTCTGGTCTATTCATTAGTGACCAAGCAGGCATTCCCTTTCCCATGAAGGCAACACTCTAATGTTCCTTGGAGAACTGCCCCTCTCCACCTTCACTCTGGGAGGTGGGGTAGGGCTGACTCCACCCTCCCCCCAAGTCCAAGAATGGATAGACCTTCAACTAGACAATGAAATAGCCCATTGCCCAGGCTGTACTGACTAGAGTCCATTGAACATATCACCTAGGCTATGCCAATGATTCATGACACTGGTATCTTTGCTGGAACTGTGAGTGATGAGGATGTCAGACAGAAGGAAAGGAAGAAAGAGGACCCTCTGCACCCATCTGCTTCCAGACCCCCTTTGGGACATATAAATATCAATACATCAGTTTCCTCTAGGCAAATGTCTTGATTGGTAGTCAATACTCCCCTAGTAGATAATATCCTTTATTAATAGCATGATTGCTGGTAGATAATATCCTTTTACAAATGGCATAGTGTTGACCAGTAATACCCTTTACATAGGAAGGCTACAGGTGTCCCCATGTCCAGGCTAGGCAGGGGGACCTCCTTGGAGGCAAGGGCCCTCTTATGTTAAAGAGGAAAATCTGTTTTACAGCCTAAGATGGCCAGCCTACACCAAAAAGGTGAAAGAAATACAGTACACCTGAGGACAAGATAAGGCAATGGGAGGGGTAATTGTCTCCTTAATGATACAGACTTACAGGCTTCAGAGCAGGCACTCACAGCGGCCTGCAGACCTTCAATGCTGGGATGCCCACTTTCTGACCGCCAACTGGGAGAGCATAATTTTCTCTCCTTCCTTCTCTTTCTCTCTCCCTACTCCACACACTGTCCTGTGTCCCAAGCCTACTTGCCCTGACCCTGAGGGTGCTGTCCCCTCACTAACACAATAAACCATCCTCGAGTTGTTTTCTGTGTCCCTTTTTTTCTTTTTTCTAATTTGTATTTTTATTGGTAATATTTAATGTGCAACCTAATGGGTCTCATGAGGACATTTGCATACATATGCTTCATTGTACATTGCTCATGTTCCACCCTCTTACCCTCTCATGACCCTTCTCCCCCTCCCCACCCTCCCCACAAAGGGTCTCTCTTCTACTTGTGTGTCTGTGTCCATTTTTAAACTTTTCTCTACAAGACCAAGAATGACGAAGAGGGCCTCTGTGTGCTTGGCAACATGAGGAAAGAAAAGCCAGTTCTCCTGGTAAAATGTCAGCCTGTTTTGCTGCCAGTCAAAACCCTGCCTTGGCTTAAAGCCAGGACTAAGGAGGGGCCACACAAAGTTCCTGACCTGGCTGCCTAAGTCCTTGCCTCCAGCAGTCCTGAGTTGAATGGCTTTTTCCTTGGTGTAAGATCTTAAATGGGGCTTTCTCAACTCACCTTCATCTGAGGCTCCAGAGGCTTGGAAACATACGATGAAGAAACCCAGTCCACATCCTAAAGTGGGGCATCATCCATATGGACACAGGAAGTGGCAAAACTGTTTGCTTACCTCGAGACTTTGGAAAACCAGTGGGAATGTAAGGACTGGGCCTAACCCCCCTCCCCCCAGAAGAATGTGGTGAAGGCCTGTACACAGCTGCTTGTGGGGTCTGTGGGAGAAGGCTGTGGCTGGGATGCGAAAGCAGCATGTGGCTCATTTTCAAGGAGACTTCCCTCCAGATGACGACGTAGTGGGCACTGAGATGTGAACCCGAGGCCCAGGGCATCAGGAGGCAGACCACCGCAGCCCACAGGCCGAAGGTCAGGTTCCCTGGCCCCTTACATGGTGTCCTTCCCACCAGGGGCAAAGCTGCCCCAGCCCTTAGCTGGAAAATCTCCAACAGCAAAAAACACGTGGAAGCCAGAGCAGCGGGGTGTGTTCATCCATCACACCCAAAGCCGGTCAGCCCCAGATGTGGCTGGAGCTTCCCTGAGCGCCGCGCCTCTGGCCCTCTGCCCTTCCTCTCTCCAGCCACAGCCAGAGCAGATGGATCAGAAGCCAGGCGGGAGTTAGGACTCTGACAAGGCCCCCGAGCTCACGTCCCGAAACAGAAGCAAGCTGATGTCGAGGACAAGCGTGACATCAAACATGGGTTTAGGGTTTTGATTACAGTAGTGAACTGGGTTGGTCTTCCTTATCTTTTTTATTATGGAAACTTTCCAACACATGTGGTGTGATAAAAAAAAAAATACAGTGAATGTTTAATTTAAAAAATTTATTACAGTAAAAGACACGTTGTCATTAATCTCACTCAAAATACTTCCCCCAGTTTCAAACACACTTATACCGCTGTTCTTGTCACTTTCTGGAGAAGTTTTGGACGTCCTCTTTCCTGAGTGTCTTTGGTGTCATCGTGACAATACTCCATGTGTGCATGACTTCCTGTATGGTAATTTCTGTCAAATAATAACATTATGGTGTGTCCTCATCCACCTCATTCACTGGATTTGGCCCAGTGCAACTTCTAGCTCTTCCTCTCAATCAAAATGACCATGAAAGGTAAATGATTTGAATCGATTGAGGACATTGAGGCAGCCACGACAGTGCAACCAAGGACACTCATGAAAGAAGATTCCAGAGCTGTTTCAGCAAGTGGCAAGAATGATGGATAAAAGTATTCAAAGCCAGGGCCTGTAAGGGGTTTAATAGCAATGTGTCTTTTACTGTAATAATTATTTTGGATTTAAACATTCACTGTATCTTTTGATTACAACTTGTATGTAAATGTCAGGAGAGTGGAATAACAAACCTGCACATACCCATCGCCCAGCCACAGCAATTGTCAACTCAGGAATGTTGTCCATCTCTCCCCAACATATTTCTCCCCCTCCACTGAATCATAATGAAGAAAATCTGACGTTTGACTATTTTATCAATCTGTACAAAATCAGGACTCTCTCTACATGACAATAGTGTCATTATCACACCTTTAAAAAGTAATAATAGCTTCTCCAAATCACCAAATATCCAGTTTGTTCATGTTATCCTTGCAATGTCTCTAATTACTTGATTTGTTTGGCTCTGAATCCAAAGTACACCCATGGATGATGTGTCTCTTGAAGTCTCTTTTCATCTATAGATTCTCTTCCAGTTTATTTTTGTAGATCCTGAGTTGTTTGTCCTCAAAGTTTTGTGTGTTGTGGACTTCTCAATTCTACTTCTTCACATCATTTCCCCTGTTCCTTTATAACCTGTATTTCCTATAAACTCTCATTTAGATCTAGAGGCTTGATCAGATTCATGTTTGATTTTTTTTTTTTTCCTCTTAACATGACGCCTGCGTGGGCGGTGTGTTGTGCTTCCTATTACTTCACCACGGGAGTCTGCAATGTCTGCTTCTCTCTCCTTTAGTGATGTTAAGACTGATCCATGTTTTATAGGGTTCCCAGCTTTGTAAGGACTGTACATTGTTCAAATCCAGAACATTTGACCACAGGAATTATGCATTTTCCTATTGGATTTTCACACAGTGACTTTCACTGCCACTGACAGTCACTGTATCTGCCTTTGTTTTCTTAGGATTGCAAATAGTGGTGACCTGTCGTTCATTCTTCATCTATTTCATCTAAAGAAAGACTTCGCATCATTAAATATTTGATCTTTAAACTAACATGTAATCCCTCATGAAAAGCAGGAAAATATGTTGTGTTTTTTTGTTTCCAGTTTTCAAGTTGGATCTTCACCATCCTCCAAAAGTGATTAATGGATTGGAATTTTTTTCTATTTTCTTATGAACTCATGATTTTCTTGGTTTGTTTGTTTGTTTGTTTGTTTTTGCTATTCTTTGGTTTGTTGAAGTTATTATTCTGATTGATACCAAAATTGTTCTGTCTCTGGCCAGTAAGAGTTCCTTGAATTTGTCTACTGTGAACTGAGTTTTTTAAAGCATAACTGAAATTATTTTTGTTTTTTTTTCCATAAGGTGATGGAGAAAGTATTGGACTTTCTAAAGTTACATTTAAAAGTGGACAGAGACTAATCTTAATAAGTGGCTTTGAATTATTTATTAGAGAGAAAACAAAATTATTAATTGTCTGGCACCATGCTGCATACCCGTAATCCCAGTGCTTGGGAGACTGAGGCTGGAGGATCATGAGTTCAAGGCCAAGGACAGACTGTTTAACTTTGTGAGACTATGACTCAATAAATAAATAAATAAATAAATAAATAACATGGGTGGAGGGTGCAGCCCTTGCAAAGTATGTGTGAAACCCTAGATTTAATCCCTATGTACTGCAAAAATAATAATTTATTTATGATTTTACTTCATAGAGACTTGGTAAATGAAGATTCCTTGAGTATTAGAAAAGCTCTTGATGATATTTTTCTTTCCCACGTGAGAACACTCCATGGAAACTGTAAACCGTTTAACCTGAACTTCTTGTTGTTGTTAGGTGCCGTCGAGTCAGTGTCCGACTCATAGCGACCCTCGTAGGATTTTCAATGGCTGACTGTTTCAGGATTGCCTTGGGAGTGGATTGCCAGGTCCTTCTCCCATTTTTGCGGTGCTGAGAATTGAACTCGGGACCTCAGAGACTGCAGCGCAGTGCTCTACCAACTGAGCTAAATCCCAGCCCCGTTTAACCTGAACTAATCAGGTGTAAATCTACTTTCCCAAAAGAATATATAGTGTACTTTGAGAAGTTAATGCGTAATATTTAGTTAGATTTGCTGTCAGTGACTGATGGAAACTTCAAAATATTAAGGTCTTACAACATAGTTTATTTCTCTCTATATTATAAAAGGTGATCCAGAGCTAGCATGGAAGATCCACGGTCATCAGGACCCCAGGTACTTTCTAGCATATATTCCATTATTCTCAATATATATTTCCCCCCCTCATGATATAAGATACTACTCCCATTCCAACTATCACATCAACACTATAACCAGCAAGAAGGGAAAAAAAAAATATAAAGTTTCTCATTAAGGACATTTCCACTTCTGTTATGTTCCATTGGTCAGGAAAGAGTTACATGACAACATCTAGTTACAAGAGAGGCTGAAAAGTGTGGTCTTTATTCTGATTGGATGATGTCCAGTAAGAAGGGGAGAGTAAGGGAATCCAATAAGAAGGGGAGAGTAGATATTTGAGTAGATATTTGAGTAGATATTTGAGGAAAATAACAATCTTTGCCTCAAGCTCATGTTCAGAAAAAAAAAATGCTACCTTTTTTATGCAATCTATTTCCACATACAAGCTTTAAAGGACTGCACTCCTATACACCAATAACGGTTATTTTGTTTCATTGTTTATGCCCACCTAGCCTTCCCTTCCTGCACTGAGGTGTCTTGGTTATTAACTTCATCATGGTAGTAAGTCTCACATACTTACATCTTAACTGTGTCCTAACTCTAAGGCAAGACACATGACTAGCACACACTGTTCCCAAAGTGTATGGGATTCAGTACTAAAAGGATCCTTACAAGGAAGGTAAAGATTAGAGAGGGCAAGTAGTTCGTTCAAAGAAAAACAGCTGAGCAAGTAACAGAACTGCAATTCCAACACAAGTTTTTCTGTTCTTGGAGCCCATGAATGCCTTGTGCCACTCTGAAGGATTCACTTATTACCTATTCTTCCACATAATTTTAGGACAGAAAAGCAGTCATCTATATATAGCATAGAGAAAACTTCTATGAGCTTTAATTTTTTAAAAATAATAAACTTCAACATATTCCTCCTAAGATGTTTATGCTCATTGTCTCTTTTAATTATTCAACCCAATCTGGTGATTATTCCACAAATTTCTCTTAAACATACTCTTTATGTGCTGGGTGCTAATTATAAATAGAATGCAAAACCCCCCATACTTGTCACTCTCATGGAGGCTCTGAACTAACAGGGAGATGGCCAAACTCACCCCAAGTGTACAGTTCAACTCCAAAAGGGCAGGAAGAGAAAGGTAGAAGGTGTGGTGTGTGGATAATTGATTGGTTTGACCTAGGAAAGACAAGAGGACTTCCTGGAGGAAGTGGAATGTCAGCTGAGGCTGGCAATGTCACTTAGAGTGAACCAGGAAAGGAAGAGGCAAGAAGAGGTTCTTAGGCAGAAGGAGCAGCACGTGCAGAGTGGCACAAGGGGCACGCCTGGTGGGCCAGGGCCAGAAACAGCCAGAGGCCAAGATTGCAAGCTGCAAGCTGGTGTGACATGAGGCTGACAAGGGAGCCCAGGAGGAGCCTCCGGTGGGCCCTGTTGCTCTTGTTCACAGAATGGAAACTGAGGCTCAGAGGCACCAGGTAATTTGCCTGCAGTCTCACAGCTGGTTAGATGGTAGAGCCGGACCTTCAGCCATGGCAGGTAGAACAACACCCCTGCCTAAAGATATCCACATCCTGCACCCCAGAACCTGTGACTGTGTTAGGTGACACTGCACAGGGATTTAAAGTAGCGAAGGAAGTAGGTTGCCCATCAGCTGGCCTTGAAATGGAGGCCAGTGCTGAGATGATGCTGGACCAGAGGGGCCCAGTGCAATGCCATCATGAGGGCTTTCAAGGTGGAAGAAGGAGGCAGAAGAGCTCACAGCCACAGGAGGGGTGCAGGACCTGGCCTGCAGTTGTTGGCTTTAACGGTGGAGAAAGATCAAGACGCAAGTCACACAGTGTCCCGCAGGAGGTGGGAAAGCCAAGGAGACAGTTTTCCCCAAAGATCCTTCAGAAAGGATCACAGCCCCAGTGAAATTTTGATTTTAGCCCAGTCAGACACATTCCAGACTCCCAAACTACAATATTTTAAGAGCCACCAAGTTTGTGGCACTTTGTTACAGTAGCAACAAGAAATGTAGATACAAGGTATGCTCCATTGGCCCCAAGACTGCCATTCTTATCCCTGGTGCTACATGCCTTAGCTGTTGCATGGGCCAACTAAAAAAATTAAAGTTGAATCCTTCATACAATTTTGAGCCTCAGTTTCTTCAAACATCATTTCCAAACCATACAGCAAAGGGTGTGCAGATTTTTCACGCGCGCCTCTTACTTTGGTGAATTTTGAAAGGATGTGGTTGTGGCCTCTGACATCAGAAGAGAACTGTGAGGTTGGCTGAACCCTGATCTCGAGATAACGTTGGAAGCAAGTTACCTCTGAGCCGCTCTCTGAAGACCAACCGCCTGCTCATCCCATTCCTGGCCCTGAAGCTCTTTCATCCTCCTGTTGTCACCAGGGGTGATGCCTGAGGCGCATCACCTTTCAAGAACTGGATCATGAACAACTTCATCCTCCTGGAAGAACAGCTGATCAAGAAATCCCAGCAGAAGAGGCGGACTTCTCCCTCCAATTTCAAAGTCCGTTTCTTTGTTTTAACCAAAACCAGCCTGGCATACTTCGAGGATCGGCCTGGGGTATGTGAGCACATTCTTTTGTCTTTTCTTATGTAGTATTTTGTATTTGGACTGGGCTAATGCACAAAGATATACATGGAGTAAAATAGATCACACAGAACACAAGCACACTTGGTACAACACCAAACAGTGTAAGAAAAGCTATCAGAGCAAAATGCATGGAGGAATCAAGAGGTGGGGTGTTGCATTTGGCCATTTCACTTCTAAAAACCTGATTCATCAGCTTTTCCCCCACAAAGGTAAGTCTAACTTTTAAATTATAATGATATTTATGTGTCAAATATAACTGGATAGAGCTTGAACTTCATATGATGTACACTACATTTTATCGATTATTGTTGTTGTTGTTGTTAGGTACTGTCAAGTCCGTGTCCAACTCATAGCTACCCTACGTACGACAGGTGAAACACTATTGTCAGTGCTTCTCTGCTGTTCATAGGGTTTTCAATGGCAGATTGATTTTTGGGAGTGAGTTGCCAGGTCCTTCTCCCAAGCCTACAGCACCTGGTGTTCCCAGGAGGTCTCCCATCCAAATACAAACAAAGCCCGACCCTGCTTAGCTTCCAATATCTGATGGGATCCGTCACCACAATAGTATAGCTGCAGGCTTATAGGCTATATATTAATAAAATATTGGTACTCGGTAGCACTTCAGGGGTAATCTAACCTAATTTCCTTGTTTTTCAGCAGATGAAATTTACTGAGAATGGTGAAGTGATACATCCATTGTTAATATTTTTATGACTTCAGTTCTGTTTGCTTCAATGGTGATCACTCTCCTAATACCTTGGAATAACCCCCTAGACATGTAACAGCCTGAAATTTGCAAGGCACAATGACAAGCCGCTTCATTCCTTGGAAAATTGCCCAGGAGATTTGGGGTTTCAAGCACAATGTGCTCTGTGCAGAACAGGAGTTCTTGCCTAGATCATGACCACCGCTTAGCTAGGCTAGTCTTTTTGTATATTTAAACACATATTCATATTCTATACCATCAGTAAAATGCTATTGAATCAGCAAAAGCAAAATGAGCACACAGAAGAATGTAGCTTGGTAGGAAAAGCACAGCATGTGGATCCGGGAGATCAAACCCGGCTTCCACTGAGTAATTAGCCTGGGCAAATATCTACCTGCTGCATCAGGATTTTTTCTTGATAAAATAATAGGACTGGAAATAACCAACAAGACCCTTTTGTTCTTTACAAATTCTTTGCTTCCATGCAGTGGTACTTGTTTAGCCTTTCTCAGCAATTTTTCAAAGCACATTTGATTTCTTCCCATATCACTGTATTATTTTTACATGATTAGAGAGGCAGAGCAGAGATCAACACTTATATCTCACCAAAGGGCAAATAATATTAGCTGTCTTATGGTTACTTAGAGACAAAGATGCTCCCATTCCTTTCTGGTGTCGGTGTGAGTGTGGGGTATTCAGAGGGCCAAGCTTTGAAGCATTCGATGGATCTGGCACAGTTCAGCCTCAGGGTCAGTCCATAGACGCCTGGCCTTTTTAGTTGCAGGTAAAATAAAGCTGCCTCTCCTTGAGAAGTGAAAAAGTTTTGATTCTTACTGATTGTTTACCAATCAATGAGAAAGCATATGGAATTACTTATGTGCACCCCATTGGTAGGTGGCAAGGAGCCAAGTTTTTAAATTGGAGGAATTCATCAGAGAGAGAGTTAATAAATCACATGGCAGCAGTCAACTTTTTTGTGAATGGGACAAAGTTCATGTTTCATATTGAAACCACAGTCTGGTCCCTTTAAATATTTTTTGAAGCACATTTTATAGTTCCACCAACTTGTTTTCCTGACTTAACACAGTATCATCTCATTTCATTAGTACTGATAATTCCTCAGCAGGCTTGCTGTTTGTGACAGTAATTTCAGTGCATTAATTGCAAATAATCGTACCACAAATGGTCTTGAATCAGAGCCTCATAGGTTATAACTTGCATGTAGAGAACATACAAAAAAAAAATCATCCTGCTTTATTTTGTTTGGGTTTTTTGTTTGTTTGCTTGTTTTTGTAGTTCACCATGTAGCCCAGGCTGGCCTCAACCTTGCAATCCTCGTACTTCAGCCTCTTGAATGCTCAGATTACAGTCACGCACCACCACACCTGGCTTTGAG
Source organism: Pedetes capensis (assembly GCA_007922755.1). Taxonomy (NCBI): domain Eukaryota; kingdom Metazoa; phylum Chordata; class Mammalia; order Rodentia; family Pedetidae; genus Pedetes; species Pedetes capensis. The sequence goes on along the minus strand of VMDO01013978.1, from coordinate 22,640 downwards.
ACTCATTGAAAATTCCAGAACAATTCACTCATTCTGGGTAGCCCTTGGCTAATGTATATAATATTTCCATATTGATGTAAAGTACATATGCACAAATATTAGATTTCTTGTTTTCTAATGCCAGTGGCTAATATTCATAAACAATATTTTTTTAAGTTTTTAAGTATCATAGAAATTGATTATTTAGAAAGTTATCCAAGTTCACTGAAAATGGTATATGGCTTATTATGTGTATGCCCTAGCTATATTACATTGCCTAGGGCCATCAATTTACACATGATTGTACATAACTTATAAACAAATAAATAGTATTTTACTTGTAGAAAGAATGTTTTTTACTTCTTAAAGCCTCTGTGTTCGCATCTGTAAAAAAGATGTGATAATATTATCCATTTCATGAGACGAAGGCAGACTGAGACAGTTAATGTACTTAGGCTGAACTATTTGAAATTACCATTTGACATATTAGAAAAACAGTCAGACATTGGCAACTTCCTGCAGTTTAACTAAATACATAAAGTACTTAACTTAATCCTAGCACCTAGTCTGCATATAGTAAACATTAGCCGGTATTTGTATCACTTTCATATCTCTGAAGGAGCTAGCAGGATGGTGTAACACACTGATCTTCGTATTGTGGGAAACAGTAAGGGATTTTTCAAGGTCAAGCTAAGAGCAGAGTCCTGGACTCCTGGTCTGTGGCTAAATGTAACTTTGTGGGAAGCAAGGCAAGTGTCGTGACCTCTATTAGCTGGGTTAGCCCATCTTAGACGCCCAGCTTCTTCTTTTCCTTCTGTATGTATAAATTTATGTTCCTTGCAGTTCCAATCTTCTGGGAATTTATAACACCATGTGAAAAATAACCCCTCTAACAATAACCCCAAAACAATAATTTATTATAATTTTAAATATACTCTTGAGTGAACTTCTATTTTTGACATGGATGTAGTTTTGGTTTCTGATGCCTATTTGTTCTTGAGCTGTGCTATGGGTTTTCTGGGGGGCTGGGAAACTGCTTCGTCCTACTGAAGCAGTGGGTCAGAAAGATGCAGGGCCTTGACAGGGGGTGATGCGAAGGCAGGCATGATGTTAGATGCCCCCCCATGTCTGCCACTTTCTCTGCAAATTGGTCTTTGGTGCCTGAAATTCTTTAACAGAGGACAGTATGAAATAAGGCCTGGTGGTGTACTGGCAAAATATGTAACAACCGCCGTGACAGTAAAGGGGATTGGGGAACCCTGATCTGCAGTGTTTGCTGATCTCTCTGGTATAAATACTCCCATTGTGGCCATTTCAAACTACCAATGTGATTTTCACTAGCTCACAAATTCCTGAAAATTGACCCATTCGCTCTCATGGGCCAGTGCAAAGTGAATTTAGCATAACACTGCTGAGAAGATTAAGTGCAAATCATCTCTGAGGAGGTTGTCAACAAGTGAGCAATACATTCAGGCGCATGTGACTGATGTTAGATCCCTTTCAAGAGTAAAACAGAAGAACAAAGGCTGTCGGGTACTTTGAGTAAGCATGGGATGGAAGAGGCCGTGCAAAGGGAGGTAAGCATCATAGATCCATGGGCACAAGGTAGCCAGCTAGAGCCAGGTTCAGGTCCTGCTACTTTCACTTTGTAGACATGGGGACTCGGGTGTGGGAGCCATGGTCACCTAGGAAGCCAAAGAGGACAGTCGGGATCGCCACCCCAGTCAGGATCCAGATCAGTGCCACCGGGCCTTGCTGCAGACCGAGGTAGCAGCAGACTGAGGTAGCAGCAGACCATTGCTCACAGCAAGCATCCTTCCTAAATTAAGGAAGGCAGGGAGGAAGCTGATGCCCTGGCCTTGCTTTTGGAAGGGTCTTGCATCACAGTCAAGAACACAGCTTCTGGTAGCAGACAGATCTGGGTCAAAGATCAGCTCCGTCTTTGAGCTACATGACTGTGTAAATTGCATAACACTGTGAGATCCTCTGAAAAGCCATTTTGACTTTTTAAATGATTGAGTGTTCTTTTTTGACCTTGTTTCTCTTTAGAATAATAATTATAAAATAATAGCTCACATTTACTGACCAGTCTGCTAAATGCAGATTTTGTCTAAACCTTATACTCGTTCTGTAAGTAAGAACTATTATTACTGCCATTTCTCGATCAGGAAATGGAGGGGAAGAGAGTTTAAATAACTTGCCTGTGGTCCCTGATGTCTGCAGAGCCTACACAATTCCTGGGTAAATGATGCTTACAGCAGTTGTGACTCACTGGTAATCGGGAACTCCATTGGGTTACTACAAAGTGACATGTGCTCCTTCTTCCAAGTCCTCAGTGTAAAGGATGGTTGTGAAAATCACCGCCCCATGTGACATGAGTCTGTCACAGTGAAGTATGTTAGGCCCTCCATCATATCCAGGACAAATCTCTTTCTTCCTCCACCTCAGGCAGTTCCACTGTGTGTCCAAAAAGAAATGAAAGCTTTGGCCAGCTTTGCCTCGTAAAATTCATCTAGAATCGCCCAGATTTCCACAGTCATCTTCCCAATGGAAGCCACCAACCTGTCTCCCTGAGACTACTGCCACCTCTGAAGGCCTCGACACCAACTCCACCCCTGCCCTTCATGCAGTGACTATGATCAAGCCCCCATGCCAGTCATGAAGCAGACGCGTTACTTCAGGGTTATGTCCTTTTCCCTGAGGATGGACAGCAGATCAGCCACACAGGCTCCTCTGCCCCTGTTCCCACCCCTTGCTCTCTGAGTGCTCTCTCCATGCTCCAACCACACTAGGTTGTGCTGGACTTGCCAGCCTCCACTGAAAATGCTCCTAGCAGTCGGGTGCAGTGGCGCATGTCTGTAATCCCAGTGACTCAGGAGGCAGAGACAGGAAGATCACAAGATTGAGACCAGAGGCAATCGTAATTTAGTGAGACTCCGTCTCAAAAAGTAAAAAATAATAGAATAGGCTAGAGGTGCAACTCAGTGGTACAGCACTTGCAAAGCATGCAAGTATGAGGCCCTGGGTTCAACCCCCAGTACAGAAAGAGAGAGAGAAAGAAAGAAAGAAAGAAAGAAAGAAAGAAAGAGAGAGAGAGAGAGAGAGAAGGGAAGGGAAGGGAAGGGAAGGGAAGGGAAGAAAAGAAAAGAAAAGAAAAGAAAAGAAAAGAAAAGAAAAGAAAAAGAAAAGAAAAAGAAAATTTTCCTGGCCTGGAGAAGCCCTCCCTGAATTCCCTAGACCAGGTCATCTCCTCCTGGCATAGCCACCAAAGTAACAAGTGTCCTTTCCTCAGAGTACAGGCCAAAGTTATGACCCCTCATTTATTAATGTGATGTTGTGTTACTGTCATCCACCCTCCTTTAGACTTTGTGAGGACTTTACAAGCGCAGGCCATCCACTCTGCTAAAGATGACATCTTGTGGGTCTGCTACCATGCCCGGCACATCCTATTCATTTATTGCTTTTGGAAGGAAGAAAAGGAGAAAGGGAGAGAAGAGATGAGGGAGAAACGCCTGTGGTACACAGCCAGATGGGGGTTGATGTCATTGCTGTTAGGTGCCGTCCAGTCGGTGTCCAACTCATAGCGATCCTATGTACCACAGGTGGAACGCTATTGTTAGTGCTTCTCTACTGTTCATAGGGTTTTCTATGGCAGATTGATTTTTTTGGGAGTGGGTTGTCGGGTCCTCCTCCCAAGCCTACAGCACCTGGTATTCCCAGGCAGTCTCCCATCCAAGTAATAACAAGGCCCGACCCTGCTTAGCTTCCGAGATCTGACAGGATAGGATGCCACAGGGCTATGGCTGCAGGCAGGTGGGGGTTAGGGTATCACAAATGAGCCCCAAACAGAAGAAGCCTCAATGTCAAAACAGAATAGTGAACAAACCACGTGGTGTGGGTCATAATAAAGTAGGGTCCTGGTATATGTGAGTAATTAAGACTCCTTGGAAGGAGCGGCCACTGCCCAGCCTTAAGCAAGAGAGGGGAGGATTTGTGTGGTTGGAATTTTAAGTTGGATCAGACAGGCATCCGTAGAAACAGCAGGGCACTAGATGGGCAGCCTCAACTCTGTTTAGGAGAAACAAGCCACTCTGTTTTTTTTCTCTCCATCCTGGTTGGTTTCTCCATCCTGGAGGGGATGGTTTCTCTCCATTCCCTCCTTCCTTCCCCTTTGCAGCTAAACCCTCTGATGGTAACATTCTTGAAAGTACCCGAGCATTGCTACTTGAAATTTTGATCCTACTTGAAATTTTGATCCTATGTGGTCTCTCCTCACTTGACTCCTACATTATTTGGTTGGTTCTAACTGGCTCCCACCAACAGCCAAGGGTCCTTAGCATTTGTTACCATACAGCACGGGGAGTGAACTTTCCCGTCCAAGCTGGCAGCCTTTGCGTTGGCTCTTCCCACCATCTGGAACCAACTCCCAGAGAGTTGGTTTTTGTTCTTCCTTGTTTCACACCTCTTCAGATATTTTCCCTTTCCATTTTCCATTTTCTTCAAAGCATATAGATAACTTAAGTTCTTCATATCTGCACTTACTTGGTGGGCTTATTAGTGTGTTTGCCTGTTTATTTTCCATATGTACATCAGCAGGAAGGGCAGTTCCATGAGAGTAGATGTCTTGATTACCTTACTCCTCACTGTACTGCTATCCTCTAAGAGTGCTGAGTGCATAGTAGGTGGTCAGTAAATATCTGGTGAATGAACAAAGGTCACATAACTGAAACTAAATTCAGAAAAGTCTCCGGGACCTTGTTTAGCAGGAAAAGAACAGTAAGGATCCAAGCCACGCACTTTGCAGTTCAGGCCTGTGCAGTTCCCTGCCAGCCTTTGTGGACTTTCAGCATGAACTGACTTGTGCCTGGGTGAGGTGAGGCTCAATGACTCAATGGTGGTCATCACTGTAGGGACAGCTTTCATTTTGGAGACAAATACTCCCACACTGAAGTTGATTCCTACTACATAGAACTGGGGCATCAACTCATTGATTTCTGTAGTAAATATAGGCCAAGAAGAAATACTATCAATGTGAGAGCTTAGTTTGTGACTCAGTTTAATTGGAAAGCACTGGAGCTATGGGGTCTGTGTAAAATATCAAACTCAGGCACGAAGTCCACAGAAAATTATTTTAAAGCTCTTTCCTAATTTTCATGGGCCAAATGGTAAATCTTTATCTAATTTCCTCAACTAACAATAAATTCTTTCATCTATCAGTGATTCATTAGGCTATTGGAAAAAGTAGGTCTTGCAAGAAATAATCCTCATCCAGCAACCCATTTGGGGTGTTTTCATGACACCCAAGGGCCTCTCTAAAAGTGATCCGGAGCAGGAAACAGCTCTGAAATGCTTTCCCATGCATTTAAAATTCCCTTTTCAGATCAAATCCCTGTTCAGTTCCTTGAAATTCAGTAAAAGATTTTAGTACTTTAATAGAATAAGAACTTCCAGATCTATGTTCCTGCATGCTGTTGTTGTTGATGATCTTAGATGCCATTGAGTTGGGTCCAACTCATAGAGACCCTCTGTACAACAAACTAAACACTCCCCGACACTGTGCCATGCCTGTCACTATTGTCAGTGCTTTTCTGCACTGACAACTGGTGAATTTCATGTAATTCCCATTAATTTAAAGTTATTTATAAGCAGAGTTCCCTTATATTATTCATCTGAAAAAGGATTAATATCCAGAATGTGTAAAGAATTTAAAATACTCAGCAACAATAAACAATCCAAGTTAAAAATGAGCAGAGGATATAAATAGACCCCTCTTGAAAGAATAAATCCAAATGGCTGACAAATGTATGAAAAAAAGTATCACCTTCATTAGCCATCAAGGAAATGCAAATCAAAATCACAATGAGATATAATCATACCCCAGTTAGAATGGCTATTATCAAAAAGACAAAAACTGACAAATGCTGGCAAAGATGTAGAGAAAAGGGAACTCTTTTACACTGTTAGTAGAAATGTAAATTAGTCCAGCCACTATGGAGAACAACATGGCTGCTCCTCAAGAAACTAAAAATAGATCTACCAGATGATCCAGCTATTCTACTTCTGGGTATATATCCCCAAAAGAAATAATATCAGCATATCAAGGAGACATTTGTATGCCTATATTTGTTGCTGCACTATTCACAACAGCTAAGATATGGAGTCAACCTAGATACCCATCAATGGATGAATGTGTAAATGTGTATGTAGTATATATATACAATGGAATATTATTCAGCCATAAAAGGGAATAATATCCTACAATTTGCAACAAGTGGATGGAATTGAAAGACATTATATTAAGTGAAATACGTCAGACATGGAAAGATAAATCCCAAATGTTCTCACTTTAAAAAAGAAGTCAACTAGAAGGTATGATACTGATTACTAGAGGTTGGGAAAGTTGAGGGAAAAGGGGATACTGAGAGCTGAGACAACAGATACCAAAACGTAGTTAGATTGAAGTAGTTTCAGAACAGTTTAGTAGCTAGGAAAGAAGAACTCAAATACTCCAAACACAAAGTAATGGTAAGGAGATGGAAATAGTAATTACCCTGATTTCATCAGAACATTACATCCATGTACCAAAATGTAATATTGTATTTCATAAATACCCATACTTACTACACATTAATTGAAACTTTTAAATGTTTGCGGAGATGGAAATGCTAACTTCCCTGATTTGTTCATCATAGGCTGTACACATGTATCAGTTTATCACAGGGCACCCTATAAATTTGTGCAATTAAGATAACTTAAAAATAAAAATATGTATTTTAAAGTCACAGAAATTACACCTGCTTATTACAAAAATTCAAATGTAGGACTTTTCCCTACAAAAAATATGTATTTTTAAACAAACACTCTATCAAGGAAATGTTCCTATTTTGATAAACTTAGATTTGGTCAACAAAAATTTCTTAAGCACCTAGTATGTGCCAGGCACTGAGCTAGCTGTGAGGAATGCAATAGGAAACAAGAGAGACGAGGTGTCTGCCCTCACAAGTCACATCCTGCTAGAGGAGACAGATGATAACCAAGTGTCCAATGCCATGGGGTAGATGCAGACTGGTTGGTTGTATAGCATGTCTCAGCAGCAGCTAGGGCTGAGGTGGGAGGAAGTGGGGTTCAAAAAGGAATTCACGTCTAGGCTGAGGTCTGAAGGATGAGGAAAGAACCAGTCCAAGGAAGAGCTGCAGAAGAGCATTTGGGACAGAAGGAACTGCAAGTGCAAAGACCCTGAGGTGGAAAAGGGTTTGACCTGTCTGAGGAACAGAGACTTGACCAAACCGGGTTTAAAGATGGAGCACAAAATGAGAGGGCAGAAGCCAGCAGCGTGAGCCATTGTGGGTCACAGCACAGAGTCAGGACTTTACTCCATCTACAAGCAGCTACTGACGAAGGGTGGAAACAGGGCACAGCACCATCCATTTTACATGCATAAGAGTGGTTCCGACTGCTGAAGGAGCAGCAGATTATGAACAGGGCAGACAGAGGAGGCAAGAAGCAGGAAAGGCTATTGTAGTGGTCCCTTCTCTGTAGTGCAGGATCCCATCCCATGACGGCTTCTCTGGTTATTTTCTGTTTTGACTCTCCATGGCAGACTTCTTCCTGGGTGTTATTGGTTCACAGTCCTTACGTTTGTATGGAGAATAGCCTGCTTTACAATCTGGAACAGGACCAGGTGTGCTTGAGCAATGAAGACAGAAAACAAGTTAGAATTTGGTTAAATTAATGTTGATAATCCCACAAACAGAGCAACAAACCTTCAGATCCCCATAGAGTTAAATTAAGGAAGCTACACTCAAAACACTCCCTATAATTCCCTTGTTTCAAAGCATCCAGTTACTTCCTCTGTGAGCATACTTTTCTCTCATGCAGATATAACTTTCAAATAGTTACAATTAGAATGCATAACAAATTTATATTCTACTCTTTACATTTATTCTTTTATATACCTATATTTTCATATACCTATATGGCCTCCAAAGTAATCATTTTCTCATATTTACATATTTTTAACGGTTGAGTCACTATATTGCTAAGGTATACTTATCTATTTTATGTGCCCAGGCTGGGGTTTAGCTCATTTTGTAAAGTACTGCTCTATGCACACTAAGGCCCTGGGTTCAATCCTCAGCACCCCATAAAATGGGAGAAAGACAAGGCAGCCCACTCCCAAAACAATCCTGAGACAATCAGCCATTGAAAACCCCATAAGTGTTCCTATGGGTCAGACCCAACTCAATGGCACCTAATAACAACAGCAACATTTTATGAACCCTGACAAATGATGAACTTACATGTCACAGGGTGATTCAACATTCAGGTTCTTTACAAGTATAATGAAAACACTCAAAAAAAAAAAAAAACCAGAAAAACAAAAAACAGTGTACCTAATGTAAGCCTGTCTCCTCTTTAAAAGCCTGCAGCCATAGCACTGTGGCATCTGATCCCCGTCAGATCTCAGAACCTAAGCAGGGTCAGGCCTAGTTAGTGCTCAGATGGGAGACCACCTGGGAACACCACGTGCTGTAGGTTTGAGAGAAGGACCTGGCAATCCTCTCCCAAGAAATCAATCTGCCATTGAAAACCCTATGAATAGCGGAGAAGCAATGACAATAGTGTTTAGTCTGTAGTACATCGGGTCACTATGAGTTGGATACCGACTTCACGGCACCCAACAGCAACATAACAACAACCACTTTAAGCTTGCTAGGATAGACTGCCCAGGAAGGCCCACTGTGCCCTAGGATTAGAACATTTTACGCCCTGGTCATTTGTACCGTCATCTTCTGAAGAGCTTGCAGCAAGGCGTGATAGGGCCCGCCCCTGATCTCAACACACTGGAGGCTGAGGCAGAAGGGTCACAAGTTTGAGCTCAACCTAGGCTACACAGTGAGATCTTGTCATCAAAAATACTAAAGCAAAAAAAAAAAAAAAAAAAAAAGAGCTTGAAGCATTGCATGGGGGCAGCAAAAGTGGCCCCATGTTTGTTAGCGGAATCATTAGAAACAATATTCCCAAGAAAGAAATAATAAGAAAAAAGCAAACACATTGTTGTGATTTTTAAGTACACTCTTTGGTTGTTTGTTTGGGGGTTTTTTGCTTGTTTGTTTGTTTGTTAGGTTTTCAATGTTATGGTGAAAGAGAAAATAAGTATTATTTTATACAGGGATGAGATGAGTTAATTTAAAGTCAGTCTTATATATTATGTCCACAAACCCCTACCTACACCGTATGATTTCAGGGATATAAAAAGCCTCCTACACTGCAAAACGTCAGTTCCTCTAACTGATCATTGTAGGGGATTCACATGAAGGCACTCTTTGGGTTAGGCTATCAAGTGCCTAATCAAGGAGCAAATAAATACAGGAAGCTGGCACAGGAGCCAGTTTGCTCCATGGAGGTCATTTATAATACTGTTGTTAAATGTCATCCAGTGGGGTCCGACTCACAGGCAGGGTTTAAGGTAGTGAGATTGTCCAAAAGGCTGTCATTCTGGAAAAGTGAGATGAGGTAAGGAAGCAACAACAGGGCAGCTTAATAGACTGGAGACGTGGCACCGGGGTGGCCTTGTTCGGTTTCTTACTGAATCTGGGATTTAGCCTTCTCATTCATAAAATCAAGAGATCGGACTAGTCAGTGGGTTTTCAAACTTTAAAATATAAAATTCTCTTTTAATACAAATTATACATGCCACCTTGATCCCCACATATAAAACAGGTGGAAGTAGAACAGTTCTTAGTGAAGCAGCACAAGGAAGCTGCCCAGACCCTACTGCCTTGACCTGCCAGGACCAGGGCCACTGAAAGTGACACTAAGCTTGATTAACATCAGACCTCACCCTTTCTCACAATCTATTCTAAGGCCCATTTTATATACAATGATCGAACTTAGTGTTTCCCAAAGTGGGGTTCTATGAAGAGGAACATACAAGATGGACAAATCTGGTTCACATGTCTTTAATTTTGTAGTTGCATGTTTATTACAATTTCTACTAAGAATGAGTATTTTTAAATTTGTGGTTTCCTTTTGGGATAAATCTGTTTATGTGATAAAAGTGGGTCAATCTAAAGAATGCTATCAAATATCTCACTCCACTTGAGAGAATTTGAGTATAGTGGAAATTGCAAGGGTACATTGCAAACTTAAGCCTGGGAACAAATCCACGGAATAGCAAATTGCAAACAAATCCATGGAATAGCATCATGAACAGTGACTCGTGGTTATCTGCTTTAAAACCATTCAGATGGTGAAATACAATCATCCCCACTGGGCATTGGGAAACACAGAGGTGCAGGTACAGAGCCCAGGACGCTGGAGACAGAAACACAGGATCAGAGAAGACAAGCAAAAGAGGTCTCCTCAGGCCCCCACCCTGCCCACACCACTGTCACCCCAGGGTCCAGGGGAGTCTGGGGTGCCACAAACTGACCCCAAATTTCTTTGAATTCTAGAAGAGTCAGTTCTAATTTTTTTTAAAAAAAGTTTACTGCAAATCTCAATACATTAGGCTAGTGCTCTTCACATTGCTTTTCAGCTGTGTTTCAAATCAATATAATTGGTTCACAAAGCAGAATTAACTTGCTGGAATGAACCCAAGCCCTCCCCCCACCTCTGTGCCTTGTACTTCATGCCTGTGTTAATATTCACTTTCATTTGCTGATCTTCATCCCTGGATATAAAACAGACAGAAGTAAAATGCTCTGGTTGCAAGACAATTTTTTAAAAAATTTCTTGAATGTATAATACATTGACATAATTTTTTATAAGTTCTAAATGTTACATAGTAACAAAATCTCTCATCCTTATCCCAAGTGATACTTTTCTGCCTGAAAGCAACCAATATAATCAATTTCTTATAAACTCTTCCAATGATACTTTAACCGTGTACATGTAAATACAAATAAACATTCTTCTTTTCTTATTTTTTTATATAACTACAGCATAGCTACTTCTTAATTTTTTTTAGTTGGCTAACTATATTTCTTGGAGATCAGTCCATATCGATAGATAAAGAGCATCTTCATTTTTTACAATTGCATAATATTTCATTGTATGGATAAAAATTTGGTTTACATTTAGTCTGTTTCCAATTATTTTGTTATTACAAGCAGTGAGGAATGAATAATCTTGCAAATATGTCACTTTTCATGAGTATAATAATGGTTCTTAACCAGGAGCAACCTTGTCACGGCAGACATTTGGCAATGTCCAGAGAAATTTTGGTTGTCATAATCAGGGAGGAAGGTGCTACCGGTATCCAGAATATAGCGGCCAGAGAGTACTGCTAAGTATCCTACAATGCGTACTACAGGTCCATAACAAAGAGTTATCAGGACACAAACATCAATAGTGCTGAGGTTAAGAGGCTCTGGTCTATAGAAAACTTGTCTAGCAGTGGAAGTGCTGAGTCAAAGGCTATTTGTCTCTGTTGTTTGGTTGAATTCGATCAAATCACCCTCCGTAGACACTGCATCAGTTACCTTTCCCGGGGGACATGTGCGAGATGTTTGTTCTTTCAAAACCTCAGTGACATCATTATCTTATGTTTGATCTTTGCTAGTCTGATGGGTTTTAAAATGGTATCTAAGGACAACTTATTTGCATTTCTGTTATCATAGTAACTATGATCATCTTTTACACACACACACACACACACACACAAGAACCATTTCTATTCCTTTGCCCATCTTTCTTAGGTTGTTGTTGTTGTTGCTAGGTGCCGTCAAGTCGTATACGGCTCATAGCAACCCTTATAGGGTTTTCGATGGCTGATTGTTTCAGGATTGCCTTGGGAGTGGATGGCCACATCCTTCTCCCATTTTTGCGGTGCTGGGAATCAAACTAGGACCTCAGAGAGAGCAGAGTGGCACTCTACCAACTGAGCTAAATCTTAGCTCCTTATAAGTTGTTAGTATCTCTTTAATAATTTGTAGAACTCTTGATTTTTAAGATAAACCTTTATGTAGGCCAGCTTTAACTTCTCTTTCCATTGTAAAGAGATTTTTAATCATTTGCAAAGTATTCTGGAAATCTTATTCCAAGTTGTTTCCATTAGAAGTTTTGACAACGGTTTATAGACATCACTTTCTCCTGCACACTGGGTCTTCCAGTTCCCTCAGTCAACTAACAAATGGCCGATGAACATTGCCTCTGCGTAAGGATTGATATCCTGGAATGCAATGAAGTTGTTATTAATTACATACTTTGCCTACTGACTCTTCAGTGTTTGAAAGGAAAATACAAAGATATATTCTTTCAAACTCATTGAACATCTATATTCTGTCCTGGAAAGACAGGGGCTTTGAAAGAGGGTTCACAGACCAGAGATATTGAGCAACGCCATATTCAGGACACCTGGAGGCTCTACTTCATGCTTAGCATAATGACACTTAAGTTTTTTGTTTGTTTGTTTGGTAGGGTTTTACTCTGGTGCCCAGGCTGGCCTTGAACTCTTGATCCTCCTGCCTTAGCCTCCCTAGTGCTGGGATTCCAGGTGTTTGGCACCAAGCCCAGTGATATTTGTTCTTGATTTTACTTTCCATATAAGTTCTTTTCTCTCTGCCCATTTTTGTAAACAAATCTAAACAAGCTTTTGTTTCCATCTTAGGATCATATTATCTTCATCTAACATAAATTTGGTTTAGAAGTTATTCCTGAGTTACTGTTTCACTTAAAAAATAAATCTAGCCATGTAAAAGCACACAGAATTGCTTTATTAAAATCTATGAAAAAATGGCTGCCCCTCAAGGACAGCATGAGGGGATCTGTCATGAACTTGAACCTCCATGGATACAGAAATGCAGGTGGCAGTTGCTGCCTGCCTCCCGCTTACTGCTAATGAGGTTATGAGGTTACAGAGCAGAGTTGCATCTTTTGCACAGCATTTGATGTGTACCCCTTAGCCTTCCCCCGCAATAGCCACCTGCCAATGTTGTATTACAGTGTAGTGTTTTCTTTAAACTTTGGACTGCTTTCAAATATTTTCATTTTCCTACATTTCATCTTTCTCAATTAACACTGTAAAAAAAAAACTTTAAATGTAATACAAATATATTACTTTCACTATGAAATTCTTCCACACTAACACCATACGGGAGAAGTAGCATTAGCACTGTGGATTTCTTTTTTTCAGTACTGAGAAGTTGGATCCAGGGCCTCACATATGCTAGGCAAGTACTCCACCACTGAGCTGTGCCCCGAGCCCCTTTTTTATTTTTATTTATTTATTGATTGATTGATTGATTGGTTGGTTTTGCAGTACTGGAGGTTGAACCCAAGGCCTCACTCTTAGTGGTGTACCACTGAGCTGCACTCCCAGCCCATTTTTTTACTTTTTGAGACAGGTTTCACTAAATTTCGCAGACTGCCTCTGGTCTCTCAAATTTTCGATCCTCCTGCTCCTGCCTCCTGAGTCACTGGGACTATAGGTGTATGCTACCATACCCAGCTGCCCTTTTTTATTTTTTGAGACGGGATTCTGTTAAGTTGCACAGGCTGCCTCTGGCCTTGAATTTGTGATCTCCTGCCTCTGTTGCTCAGGTCCCTGGGAGTATAGGCATGCTCCACAGTGCCCATTAACCTAAAATATTTTTTTTCTCTTATATTATTTTTTTGGATATTGCAGATATTTTATCTATTTTTTCAAAAAATGAGATGCTGATTCAGCTATTGCCTTAAATCTTCTTTGTTACAGTTACCGTACTATTTTTATCCCTTCATTTAGAGCAATTTTATTTTGTGTTAGTGGCTACAGAGTAGTCACAGGATGGATGAAGCATAACTAATTTAACCATTTGTTGATTGATGGATATTTAAGTTTCTCTAGATTTTCTTAGTATAATAAATAATGCTGCTGTGACATTTTGAATAAATATTTCCATGGTATAAATCCTAAAAGGCAAATGTATTTATTTATTTTGTTGTTGTTGTTAGGTGCCGTCAAGTCGGTATCCGACTCTTAGCGACCCTCATAGGGTTTTCAATGGCTGACAGTTTCGGGATTGCCTTGGGAGTGGATTGCCAGGTCCTTCTCCCATTTTTGTGGTGCAGGGAATTGAACTTGGGACCTCAGAGACTGCAGTGCAGTGCTCTACCAACTGAGCTAAATCCCAGCCCGCTTATTTATTTTAGTTAACCTCTTTTAATACAATAAAAGGAATTTACCATGGTAAGACATTCAAACAGCATAGAAGGATATAAGGTAAAAAGAAAGCTCTTTCCATTCCTACTTCCAAACCCAGGACCACTCTCATGGGTCTCTGTTCTTAATAGTTTCTTATGAGAAATACATTTGTAATTTGAATAGAGGATCCTAAATCCCCCTTTGAAAATTATATGACAGTATAGTTCTTTTTCTTTTCTTTCTTTTTCTTTTCTTTATGTTTTCTTTGATATTTTCTGTAAAATTCTCACCTTTTGCCTTTGGGTAGTCTGGGTACGGCTACTGAAAAGATAATGGCTCTCAGGGAAGTAAATATGGTAGTTTTCCCCAGTGTCAGCTATGGTATATAAACACCATGGTGATAAAGGCCAGTGCCTGTGGCTCCTCTCTGAGTAACAGGTCTTGGAGAAACCAGGGAAGAAAAGAAGGCAGGTGGAGGACAGAGGGAAGTTCCCTGGCTTTAAATTGGTCCAGAGAACCTCAATATCAGCTGCCTTCACCCCAGACCTTCCCAGAGCTCCAACTTGAGTCAGGTTGGGTCCAGTTGAAAATGGGCCAGGGAAAGGGAGGGACAAACAGCAGTTAATCACCAGCTCCACTAATGTTTCTCACAGTAACAGCAATAATTGTATCTTTCCTGATGGCCTTCCCACAGCTCAGGTCATGGTAACCCTGAGCAGCAGCTGGCAGCGTCACCATGGGTATAAACAATTGAGAAGGATGAGGAGGGAAGAGAAGGAGAAGCGAGCTTAGATCACTGGAACAGCTCACCCAGGGAGGCAGGTCCTGGCATTTCCCACCCCTGGTTCCCTGTTTTCTCCTATCACGTGAGACCTCTGTTTGTCCTGAGATGCAGAAAACTGAGTTAGCAGACTGGACAGGCATTTAGGCTGGCCTCAGCAAGCTTTGCAGAGAGGAGGAAATGAGAATCCAGGAAGGCTCCTAAAACCAATTTTAGGACTGATATTTTGCCTTCTGCTGTGGTGGGGAAAACAAGTCCCAAATCAGATGATTTTAGTTTCATTTCATATGACATTAGTATAAATAATTTCGGGTGCACCATCATGGAGGTTCACATAGCACCATAGCTATGTGCCCAAGGAGTCATTGAGCAAAGCATTTGAAATGTCTTCTTAAGATCATTACCAGAAAGCTCTCCTGATCTTAGAGAAGCTCTGTGACCGCTGCACGTAGTTACTTTTACAGGGCAGTCAGTGTGACCTGAAGAACATCTGAAGAGCACCACTCACTTATGTGAGTCACTGTGAAAAACACCCTTAGCTGATGCCCTAAATTCCATTACCAAAACTCCCTCTCAGCCAAAGTCTTTGACACCTGTCCTACGCTGCACCCCTCTGAAAAGCCAGTGCTCAGGCTGTGGAATAAGCGATCATTTAAATGAATAAGTGTTGGGGGAGAGCTTTAGTGGGAAAGTGGGAGGGAATAGGAAAGCTAAAGCCTGCGAGAGAAATGTGGCAAACTCAGGGAGACTAGGAAGCCGCTCCTCCCGTGGTTTCACCTCGAGCTTACGAATAATAGCAAAATAAACATGTGGCTCTGATTGTTGAAATACCCATTACCCTAGTAAAGTACCACTGTCGTCCTCCCCAAGGCTGGTTTGTGATTATATCTTTGCCAAAAAGAAAATCCCCAAAGAAAACATGGAGATATAAAGACAAAAGAACAGGGTCTTGTTTTATGGTCAGCATTTGGAAAAGGAAAGGAAAGGAAGTAATGTTTGAGACATCAGTGTATCATTTTAATGATTTTAATTTACAAATGGCTTTATGCAGTTGTTTTAAATCCCCTAAATTTACCCAGTGATTTCGGGACTATTATTATGCCACAGTAAAAAACAAACAAAAATAAGTATCCAGAGGTTGAAACACTTGCCTTAAATTGCACAGCTGGTGAGGAATGAAATTAGGTTTCAGACCTGAGTCTACCTGACCGGGAAGCTCCAGTTCTTCCCCATTCCACTTCACCAAAGTAGAAAGCTGAAATTCTACCATTTGTCAGAGGGTGGAAGGAAATATCTTCTTATTGGGGGTACCTGACATGTAACTTATATTTTTCTCTCTTTTGAAAAAATTATATTATAAAATGATTATCTTTCATTCCATCCATCTTCCAGCAGGTACCATAATGTTGTCCTTCTTTATGGCTGAATAAAACTCCATAATAAGCCAGACTCAGAAAGATAAACATCACATGTTCTCTCTCATATGTGGATGTTAGACTTCAATATATATTCATTATTAAAACATACAGATCATGAAAGCAGATGGGACCTAAGCAGCAGAAGATAATCGACAAAAGAAAAGGAGGAGTAGGCAAAAAGAAAGAGTAAGGGGAGAAAAGAATAAAATATCATACTTATTGCCTTTATGGCAAAATCAGGATATACATATATAGATATATAGATGTTGTTGTTGTTGTTAGGTGCCATCAAGTTGTGTCCAACTCATAGAGACCCTTACAGGGTTTTCAATGGCTGATTGTTTTGGGATTTCCTTGGAATGGATTGCCACATCCTTCTCCCATTTTTGTGGAGCTGGAAATTGATCTGGGGACCTCAGAGAGTGAAGAGCAGCGCTCTACCAACTGAGCTAAACCCCAGCCCAGATATGCAGATAGATATACTCAAAAAAGACATCCAAGTAGAAGGGAGACTGTTGGCAGGGAGGGAGGGGAGAGGAGAAAGGTCATATGAGGGTGATGGGGAAAGGGAACCTGAGCAATGGGCAATGAAATGAGCAACCAATTGCATGATCCAGCAGAGTTTTATTTCTGCCCTATTGGGTTGCACAGTGCTTATGTTGGGTTTCAGAGATGGGATACATTCCCAGGTTCCTCACAATGACATCTCTTTACTCCCGAAACATTAACTCCTTTGTGGAGCTAATGTTGTACATTAAAAATTGCCAATAAAAAAATAAAGTTAAAAAACTCCACATGATCATTGTGAATCTGTTGACACATCATAGGTCAGAGATCTTGACCTGCATTTGGTTTGCTATGTCACTACACATCAAATGTTTGCTGCAGACATCTTCAGATCTGAAAAGTCAACCTACTTGCATTTTTGTTTTGTTTAAACTTTTAAGAAAGCTAGTCATGACACCTAGTTGAGAAATATCAATAAAACTTTAAAAGAAGATAAAGATAGAAATATAATTATATTATAAATGCATATTTATTATACATACTAAAGGGTTTCACTGTGATGTTTCTGTGTGTATGTATAGTGTATTGTGGTCATATCCACCCTCCAACTTCCCTCTTCTCCCCTCCCATCTTCCCTGTGACCCCCACTAGTCCCCTTAACTCTCCCCTAGTAGCCCCTCCACTCTGACAGGTAATTTCTCATTGATGTATCTACTAGCCCAGCAGAGCCACAAAGGAGCTAATGTTTCCGGAATAAAAAGATGTCATTGTGAGGAATCTGGGAATGTATCCCACTTCTGAAACCCAACATAAGCACTGTGCAACCCAGTGGGACAGAAATAAAACTCTGCTGGATCATGCAATTGGTTGTTCAGTTTTGTGTTTGGATAATGAAAGCTTAATGTGGAAGTCAGAGCAAGCATAAAGCCATGAAGCATAGTAATTAAATGCTCAGGATTAAAAGGCATGGAATTGAGTTTATATGTTCTTCTTCCTCTAAGAAAGCTAACCTCCCTAAACCTCAATTTTCTCATCTACAAAATGGGGGAATAATACTTTGTTGGATGGTGAGTAAATGAAGTGGAGCATTGAATAGCTAGAGTATGCGAAGTGCTCAAAAACATCCATGTCTTTATTTGCTTTTTCCTGCCTCTCTCCTTGAAACTCACAATCCAAATTCTATTTTACAAAATATGATCATTAAAGAAGTGGATGTAAAAGCCAGTTGCACAAGCTTGCCTTTGTGTAAATTTGTACACATCAGCACGTCGGATTGGGCCTGACACATGCCAATGTCTGGATGAGATGTCAGAATATGAGGACAGCCTGGTTTTGAACATGGCCAAGAAAAGAGACAAGGCTGGGCAAGTCTAGTGACCTTGACCCCGAGTGGTACAGACAATAACAAGACAAAATGAGAGCAGTTTTGACACAGTCTCTCTCCCTTGCTGTGGTGGTTTCTATGTGGCTTCCTTTTACCTTAGCATTTTTCAGAAATAGTGCAGTGGTTTGGGATAATTATAGGCAATTGCTGCTTCCCAGAGGCTGGACTATGTTTAGCTCCTTGGCTGGCTGCTCCCTGGTGACCAACTGGGAAGCGCACAGCTGGTCCTGCTATTGGGCATGGATCAGATCTTGTGAGGTTCAAGGATAACTGGTGTCCGAGCCTCTGGAAAGTGATCAGACAGGAGGGATTGTGAGGGGGACCTGAGCATTCTTTTGGGAATGGGAGTAAGGTTGATGGTGCACCATGAGATCCATCCTGAAAGAAGAGCAAACCTGAGCACAGGCTCAAATGTCTCTTAACGTCCATGTTTGGAGTCAATGTATATTAAGAAATCAAAGGAACTCATCTCAGTGGAGAGGAAAAATCTTCCTTGGAAATTGTGTGGCTTCTGAGCACTGAAGACACAGCAAGTCTAAACAGAGGTCAGCTGTGAAATATGCAGTTTCAAAGGCTGAGTACTAAAAAGAAAGATGCCCACTTGTTTTTTATGTTGATTACAACTGGAAATGATAATATTTTAGATATACTGGGTTCAATAACACAGTGGTTAAAATTAATTTTCCTCATTACTATTGCTTTTCTGAATGTGCCTGCTGGAAATTGTTAAATTACATGTACAGTTCACCTTCTGTTTATATTGGCCAATGCTGCTTGAACACTTTGCCTAGAATGTTTATCCCTATGCTTGACTCCTGGTTCTGTTTCCCTCCACTTTCTGTCCTAATGGTGACAGATACTTACTGGCACTTGTCTACCCAGGGCCTTTGCTGTGGTTGTTAGCTCTACCAAGAATCCTTAGGCCCTTGGGCTGGCTCTCACATGGCTGCTGTCTGACTTCCTGCTCTCCAGTGCCCTCTCTCCAGTGGATGACATCTCTTTCTAGTACTTCTTTGTCCTTTTTGACTCCCCAAACTTAGGATGAGGTTACATTCCAATAAACCCATCGTGAGTTGGAAACATTGTGAGTCAAACGTGTTGAATCCACCTAAGCTACCGAGGACCACAGAGCACTACACAGTACCAGGTTACACCCTCTCGTGATCACATGGCTGGCCAGTACCCGTGGATTGCTGTGGCCCCTTGCTCAGCATCTTGAGAGAGTATCATACCATGTATCAATAGCCCACCCCCCAAAAAAGATTAAATTCATAATGTAAAGTGCAGGGGTTTTTTGTTTGTTTTTTTGTTTGTTTGTTTGTTTGTTTTTGGTACTAGCGGTTGAACCCAGGGCCTCGTGCTTGCATGCTCTGCAAGTGCTAGACCACTGAGTTGCACCCCAGCCTATTTTTTTTGCTTTTTGAGACAGGGTCTTGCTAAATTACACAGACCACCTCTGGTCTTAAACATGGGATCTGCCTGCCTCCGCCTCCTGAGCCGCTGGGATTACAGGCTTGGGCCACCACGCCCAATTTGTTTGTTCTTTCTTGAGACAGGGTCTCGCTCTGTAGCCCAGGCTAGCCTCAAACTCTTGATCTTCCTGCCTTAGTGCTGCGTGCTGAGATTACAGGTGTGTGCCACCATACACAGCGCTGACATACAGTTTCTACTGAATGCTTTTGCACCGTTGTAAAGTAAAAAAATCATAAGTCAGACCATCAAAAGTAAGGATTGCATGTACAGCATGAGCCCAAGACAGAGTGTACAATATTAATACTCCATTTCTTGAACTCAGAACAGTGCCTTGCTCAAAGCTGGCCCTCCATAAATATTTCCTGAATTGCTAAATACCTTGGCCTTCAATCTGACTAAGGTTGTTTAAACTGTGTTCTAGTGGCACACCCTTTGCCCCTCTCTTCCTAGCAAAGCGCCACTAGGGCCCAGCCACTGCATATGAGGCACGGGGAGATGGCATACATGCACTTGGAAAACTCTGAACTTAGCAGTTTTCAAAGGCAGAACTGCCAGCAAATAGAGGCATCCTATTACTGCCACAAGCCTTCTGTTTCGTTCAGTATGCATACTGAGGAAACAAACCCACAGTGATAGAAACCAGGTCCCCTCAAAGCTCAGACTCCGCAGTCACCAGGAGCTGCAGGTGGCTGTTCAAAAGGCAGCTCCGTCGTGCTCTTATGTTTTTGAAGACACACTAGCCATTCCTAAGAACCAGGGTTCTTAGGAATGTGCATCAGGGTGTAATTTTTCTAGCTGTGGATGATTCTAAGAGAGATAGTAGTTGGAGTCTCATGGGCACATGTTTTCAGAGACTTTGAAGAGAAGACAGACCTCTTTATCCCTCACTAGATTACAAAAGAAACTTCTAGGCCAACATGAAGAATGAATGTTTATTTTTTGTTTTTAGATGCCCTACAAATGTACAGAGGAAAGAAATAAATCCCAAATGGTTAACCTTGGCTCCCCGAGGGTCCTGGAGAGTAAGGGAGAATAAGGCACTTGAATATTTTCTTCTTATATCTCCATATTATTTGAATTGTATAAGCATGGGTAGATTTTGTGCTTTTGAAAATAAAGTAGTTTTTATAAAGAAATTTTTAAAAGAAACAGCACAAAGCATCCCTGTATTTGATAGGGTCTCCTACTCACATCTTGAAATCTTCCATCTGAATTCTATGCCTCAACTACCAAAGCAAAGATCAGATTAAAGATTAAAACATTAAAGGCCACGTAAAGACTGATAACACTTCTGCAGAATTTGGGGATGTCATGACTCCCAGTGCTAACCAAGTCTGCACCCATGTTATAATTCTCCTGCAAAAGTCAGCACTTCCTTAATGTCTATATTTGGGAGGGTTCCCTTTAAGGGCACCTGGGATAAACCAGCTAATTTGTTTATATCTTCCTACTGTATTCTTCCATCAACCCTTAAAAGATAGATGTTATTATCCTAGTAAGACAGAAGGAAGGTTCTGGGAGGTTGGATGAGTTTCCCAGGGTCACAGAGCTGCTAAGAGACAAAGCCCAACTTTGGACCCCACCTTTCTGATGTTGTGCTCATCTCTTTAGAAAGGATAAGAAGCAATGACAGGTTCCATAGATGAATTAAACTGAATTTCACCACTGGTCTAATTAAAGCCACCTGTGAAAGGCTTCTGCATTTCCTTACCTAGTTTTCCTTGGAGACTGGCAACTGCTCATAGAATCTGTCCCATTGGATAAGGCATCCCATCCCCTGGGATCCATTTTCCAAGCATAAACACAGTTAGGGATGGATAAAGTGTAACATCATAAAAATCGCAACCACTATGATGTGAATTAGTTCTTAGGGAGATACATCTAGCAAGCAGTAAAGGAGAGGCAGGGATCCAGGAAGAACCAATGGGAGGGAGGGTGGGAGAGGCGAGGAACTGGGTGGAAAAGGGATTGTTCCTGAGCACAAACAGGACTCTCCTGTAGATGTGTCATTGATGGACTGGGAATAACTAAGGTACATGGAGAAACCGGGCACAGAAAAGAAAGAAGTCATTAACTGCACACATCACCACCCAGGTCAGGCCTGGGCCGGTTACTGTGCTAAGGCTTTGGCACAGAGCAGGGGTGGTTGGCAACTCGTGGCTCCTTTCCCATCCAATGCATGGCCCATCCCAGCGGCAAGTTGTGCACACACTGCCATGTTCACCAGGGCAGTAGCTATGTGACCCTGCAGCTCCGTGAGTAGAACTCAGGCTCCATCAAGCCCATTCAGAGGCAGGTTCTCCCACAAGTCTGCCCGCAGTCTCTCTCCCACTGAAGGTGGAATGGCAACTTCTGGATATTTGGTTGGGAGCATCCGAGGGTGGCTCACAAAGCAGAAGGAACTTATCCTGTAGCGGGTTTCTAGAAGTGACCTGGACAAACCTGTGGACATCTCCCTTAAATGGGCTGTGCTTGTTTCCTCACAGAAGAAGCGCACGCTGAAGGGCTCCATTGAGCTTTCCCGAATCAAGTGTGTGGAGATTGTGAAAAGTGACATTAGCATCCCGTGCCACTACAAATATCCCTTTCAGGTAAGTACATTGGGTGTCAGGCGGATAGTTTCTTGTTCCCTGGACCATAGTCAAAATCCTTAGTCACTGGGAGAGAAGATGGGAAAATGGCAACTCTGGTCCAGGCTGAGAACTCAGACCAAACCATAGGAAAGCTTTTGTGGTGATGGTCACTCCATGTGTTGAACAGAGGCTAAGCACAGAATCTTTAGAAGGTAAGTATTCTTCATCCCTTTTTCTCCCAAGTCTCCCCTGCCCCAAGGAAAGTCCTAATTCCTGTGATCCTGGGGACAGAATAAAGCTGCTATCACGAGCCCTAAGCTTCATGCGCTTTAATACAATGAACTCACCATTTGGGGCAACAGATTTCTATCCTCGGTTATAAGTTGCTTAGAGTTTC
>VMDO01013977.1:0-56251 GCA_007922755.1 Pedetes capensis | reverse complement strand
AAAGCTGGACATTGAACAAGAGAGACAGAAAAAGAATTGATGCTTTTGAATTGTGGTGCTGGAGACGTCTATTGAATATACCATGGACTGCCAAAAGAACCAACAAATCTGTCCTAGAAGAAGTACAACCAGAGTGCTCCTTGGAAGCAAGAATGGCCAGACTGCATCTTACATATTTCGGACATGTAGTCAGGAGAGAACAATCCCTGGAGAAGGACATCATGTTTGGAAGAGTGGCAGGTCAACGCAAAAGAGGAAAACCGATGGATTGACACAGTGTCTGCAACAATGGGCTTAAACATAAATAAGATCGTTTGCCTGCCACAGAATTGGCAAGTGTTTCGATCTGCTGTATGTAGGGTCGCTATGAGTAGGACTTGACTCGACGGCACCTAACAACAACAACAACAACTGTATTGCTATAGCTAGTTAATGGATGCTCTGAAACGTAGTTAAATATCAAATTTTAGATATTAAAATTTTATAGGACTAATTTTACAAAGAACTTTCCACATTTTAATGTTTTACTTGACACTGTGCTTATAATCAAACAGGGCTGCAGGATTCTGTAGTAGGAGGAGGGTTTAAACCTAATCTACCACAGACATTTAGAGTCCAGCTTTTTTTTTATTTAAATGGAAGACGCAAACCAAAAAGTCTATTTTCCCTTGACGTGTTTGCTTGATTTTTCTAATCTTTTGGGTTTTCTATGTGCCTTTTCACCTTACCCTAACATAGAAGAATTTTCTCTTGCTTTCTGATTAGGACGGTCATTTTGTTTTTCTTCTTCTTTTTGAAGAAAATGTGAAAAATTACATTAACTTATTGAAGTATTTGTCTTCCGTTTCAACATGTATTCTAGATTAAAAAAAAAATTAGTCAATTAATCAATTGCTCTTTTTGTCTTTTGAGACAGAGTTTCACTAAGTATCAGCCTCACCCAAACAGGTTCAGAGAATATTAAGGGCCAAAGAGAAGACAGAGTCACTTTACACATAAGAAAGACAGAGGTGGGGGTTCCTGGTTTTCTTCTTGCAAAGAGGTTGAGGAGAAGGGGACCAAAGCTACAATTTTTTTTTTTTTCAGTTCTGGAAATTGAGCCCAGAGCTTTGTGCATAGTAGGCAAATGCTCTACCACTGAGTTGCACCCCCGACCACATTTCTATTTATTATTTTGAGAGAGGATCTCACTAAGTTGTGCAGGCTGCCTCTGGCCTCAAATTCACAGTCGTCCTGCCTCAGCCTCCTGAGTCCTGGGATTACTGGTTTGTGCCACCACGCCCAGCTAATCAATTGCTTTTTTGTCTGATCCTTGCAGATGTCTCCCTTAGTTGCTCTTGTTTTTGGGTTGCTGACCATTTTGAGAATTTGATGAAAGCTAACGCCCTTCTCTGTTTAAAAAGAGATAGCTATGCAGACATTTTTCCTATTAATTTTAGGGTAATCCTGGATTCCCAATGATCCACTGATCTCTGAGAAAGAGCCCTTTCTTTTACCCAGGTCAACATCAGATTGGCACATAATAAAGAGAAAAGATGGGTTCTGGTTTGTTGACACCATCTCATTCATTACACAAAGAATAAAATGACAGTAGCTTTTGCTGTCCTCTTTCATCTTTTGCGATTATAAACAGATGACATCCTCTAAAGCAGGAGTCATTTTGCTTCACATGGGAGTTCATTGGATTATGGACAAGAACCTGTTCTGATAAACTTGGAGTTAATTGGCCTGACCCCTGAGAATGTTTATGATAAGAAAAGGGATTTCTTAGCTGAGAGTGGGCTGGGATTTAGCTCAGTTGGTAGAGTGCTGCGCTGCCAGTCTCTGAGCTCCCGAATTCAATTCCCAGCACCGCAAAAATGGGAGAAGGGCCTGGCAATCCACTCCCAAGGCAATCCCGAAACTGTCTGCCATTGAAAACCCTATGAGGGTCGCTATGAGTTGGATACCGACTCGACGGCACCTAACAACAACAAGCCGAGAGTGGTGGCACAGTCCTGTAACCCCAGTGATTCAGGAGGTGGAGGCAGGAGGATCATGAATTCCAGACCAGAGGCAGCCTGTGTGACTTGTTGTTGTTAGGTGCCGTTGAGATGGTATTTGACTCATAGCGACCCTGCATACAACAGGTGAAACACTATTATCAGTGCTTCTCTGCTGTTCATAGGGTTTTCAGTGGCAGATTGATTTTTGGGAGTGAGTTGCCGGATCCGTCTCCCAAGCCTAGAGCACCTGGTGTTCCCAGGCGGTCTCCCATCCAAGTACTAACCAGGCCTGACCCTGCTTAGCTTCTGAGATCTGATGGGATCGGATGCCATAGGGCTATGGCTGCAGGACTCTGTAACTTAGTAAGACCCTAACTCAAAATAAAAAGGAGAAAATGGTCTAAGGGTGCAGCCCAGTTGGAGAGCACTTGCAAAGGGTGTGCAAAGCCCTTTGTTTAAACCCCAAGTACTGCAAACAAACACAAAAGATCTCGGTTAGAGAAAAAAAAGTAAAACATCTAAAATATCTTAGGTGCCTGTCACATGCAAAGCAGCCTTCAGTAAATTGCTTTTATGAGAAGAGATTCAATTAACATTGCAAAACACTATTTGTAAAATGTGATTTTTTTGCATTTTACATGGAATCAAACATTTTGTGAATTGTTACTCTTTACACAATTTCTTTATATGTCTCATTTTATGGAGTTATTTTCCATGCTTACTCTTCTGATTATTATGTTTACTGTGGTAGTTATTGTGAGAACTTATGCAAAGGAAAGGTGTTTATAGTTTACAGGTTAGCTTCTCCTTAGGGACAGGTTTGGGGCTGCCCAGTATGCTAGTATACATGTGGATGAACTTCCTTGCTATGAATTAAAAAAATTTTTTTGATTTTATTAGAATTATACATGCTCATAGAATGTCAAATAGTTCCACAAAGCTTATTTTGGAAAATAGATCTTCTTGAAACCCTTCTTTCCCTTTTCCTATTTCCCAGTGTCAGTCACCTTCAAATTGTTGACTGATTCTTTCGGTTTTTCTCCTTCTTATCTATAAGTAACATGCTTATATAATTATAATGCTTGAATTCTTTCTTTTTTCCTCCCTCTGTTATCCCTAGCTTCTCCCTGTGAAAAATTAGGGCTTAGCTTTCTTTTAAGACTGCTCTCCTGCCACATCCAGGCTCTTTTTTGTCCTCTCTCCAACTTCCTGTCTTAGGAGTACTGTGATTTTGACAGAGGTGTTCACATCATTATGACTGTGTAAATACGCTTCATAGCTGAGCCATGTGGTATTCTATGATTACTTCTCTTGCAGGAATTTTTGTTTTCCCTGGGGTTAATAATTGTCTTTTTTTTTTTTTGCATAGTCTTCTGTATACCTATCCCCAGTTTATCTTTAAACCCTCTCTCTCTCAGTTGTTCATGTTTTCTTTTAGTATGTTTAGATGTGTCAGGTACTCCATCACTTATCTTCTTCCTCACACTCTCAAAGAGCCTTCTCACCTGCCCTGATCTGGACAGGTTGTCTTCAACACCTGACTCATCACTGTCATTCTGGGATCTCTGTTATCATCTTGGGGATTCTCTTTGACTCTCCACTTGGACCCTGTGTGTCCTGGGTCTTCTGTCTTCTGTCTCACATTAGTCCTTTGTTTTAGGGAGGCACATCTTCTCTTAACTTCCTGAGAAAAAGTGCATCACAGGTACTTGTTTTGAGATTTTCCATGTCTAAAAATGTGTTAACTGCTCAGACTTAATAGGTGAGTTAAGATACATACGTGTACGTGTAATTGTCCTTTAGATGTTTGAAGGCTTAAAATTTTGCTGTCTTAATTGTTCTTCAGTCAGGTGGCATTCTGCTCACATTCCTTTGTTCTTTGTTCCTGTGTTCTTTGGAAGCCTTTTTGTCTTCAGTGTCCTGATATTTCATAATGTTTGGCTGTGTGTCTTTTTTTCTTCCATCATATGGATGTGAGGGGCCCTTCCTGTCTGGGCACTGTGCCCATCTTATCCTTTAGTTTGGAGAAACCTTGAATTATTTTGCTGATATTCTTCCCCCTATTTTCTTTCTTCTTCTGTAATGCCTTTATTCAGATATTGGACCTTGTAGACAGATCCTCTACTTTTTCAGTTTTCCACTTCTTTTTACTGAGTTTTCTGGGAAATTTACTTTCTAAATCTCTTACTTTTTATTTCTTCTCTCAGTCATTACTTCTGGAAGCCTTTTCTTGGCCTCTTTTTTTGATGATGCAATCTGTTATTTTATGGCTGTAACAGTTTTAGAGAAATAGGTCTCTTTGAGGAACTTTTGGTGGTTCCCTTTTTTCTGCATAATTTGTATCCTGCCAGTTACTTTCTTCAGTTTCTTTGGCACCTGTCTTTGAAGTAGAGGCTCTCCTTAAGTGTTTTGTGATTTCAACTTTTCAGCATCCCAGTAGAAATTCTATGTACCCCAGCAGATCTTTTTTTCTGTAGGTTTTGGGTAGGATGATCTGGCTGATTTCTATTGGGGATTCAGTGATGTTAATATTTTTAGGTCTGATTGCATTTTGGAGAGAAAATGCAATCTGCTGGTGCTTTGGGACTAAATTGAAGATCTTAACATTTGATATGCAGACTTCATTTAAGCTTCTTGTTTTACAGTATATTCACCATGTAAGAGGCCCTATCTTGTGTTCTTTCCTGAAAGAAGGGTTGTATAGGGAGTCACCTGTACATAGCTAGGAAGGGGATTTGTCATCTAACTGCCTTGAAAACAGATTTGCAAGGGATCCTCCTAGTTTTAGACCTGTCTTCATTTATATTTTCAGAGGTATCAGGTATCACCAATCCCTAAGACTTTTAGGGGTAATATAGAGAAAATTAGGTATCTTACTGTTTTTTTCCCATTGTTGGCTTAGGATTCAACTTTCTTTGGTCAGGCAAGATGTACCACTTGTATATTTGCTTTTTATCTTCTAGCATTTCTCCTTTTCTCTTTTTCCTATGGTTTATCTGCCTGCCTGCCTATCTGTCTGTCTGTCTGTCTGTCTTTCTTTCTTTCTTTCTTTCTTTCTTTCTTTCTTCCCATTAACTGTAGTTATAATGAAATTTGGAGCAGGATTAGAGACTACATTAAATCACATCTTTAATCAAAAATCCTAAGCATGAGATTTGCCTCAGTGTACTAGTAACTATCCAGAGCTGATTTTATTCAAAACTTTAGTGCACATTTAAAATATTTATTTTGCTTCCCTAGGTGCCGACCTTTACAGTTTCAGCCATCAAAATCTCACAAGAAAGTTTTGAAAAAAATGTTGAAATTTCTGGCTAAAGGGGAGATTTCCAAAGGAAATTGTGAGGGTAAGATGAAACCTGCTCTAAAAACTTTAATTTGACACATCTTTCCAAAGGTTCCCACTTTCACACATCTGAAGGTAGGTAGAGGAAGGGGGCCATGACTATTGTATACTAATGTGGTGACAGTGGCTGCTATTAGCGCTGCTGTTACTGTCACCACAGGCCCCGAGGTCAAGGATATAGGGAGTCTATGCTGGGAGAATCCAGCTTGGAAAGAAGATTGAAGATCTTTTTAAAGATGATGATTTCTTGGAGTTTGTTGAAATTTTTGTTCTCCAAATGCTTTGATAACTCATCTTTCTTGATTCCAGTGATATCTTTATTAAGTAAATATAGAGTGGCATTATCTGTGGAGAAATAGCTGCTTAGAGCCAGTGTATACAAGATTGAACAATTACTTTGCTGAGTAAAGTATCAGGTTTTCTGTTTGAATATGCTTTACTTTGGTAAATTGTATTGTTTAAAATTATATTTCTTAGTTGTCTGATAAATTTTGAATTATGAATGACTTTACTAAAAGATAATTGTTGTTAGGAGCCCTCAAGTCAGATCTGACTCATAGTGACTCTCATAGGATTTTCAGTGTCTGATTGTTTTGGGATTGCTTTGAGAGCAGATTGCCACGTCCTTCTCCCATTTTTGCAGTGCTGCGGATCAAACCTGAGTCTTCAGAGAGTGTGGAGCAGCGCTCTACAAAAGGGGCCAAATCTCAGCACAAAAGATAATTGTTGTTGTTGATGTTAGGTGTCATCGAGTCAGGTCCGACTCATAGTGACCCTGTCTACAACAGAAGGAAACACTTCCTGATACTGTGCCATGCCTGGCCCTATGTCAGTACTTCTCTGCTATTCATAAGGTTTTCAATGGCTGATTTTTTTCAGAATTGTTTCAGGAGTAGGTTTCCAAGTCCTTCTCCCATTTTTGTGGTGCTAGGGATTGAACCCAGGGCCTGAGATAGTGCAGAGTGGCACTCTACCAATTGAGCTGAACCCCAGCCCAAGAGATAATTAGTAGCCTTTAATTAACTTTGCTTATAGGTATGTTGCTTTTTCCAATTTTTTTAGTGTTTTTACTTTTTTATCTTTTTTAAAGTTTTCTTTTCTTTTTTTTTTTTTTTTTGGCGGTACTGGGGGTTGAACCCAGGGCCTCATGCCTGCATGCTCTGCAAGTGCTGGACCACTGAGTTGTGCCCCCAGCCCATTTTTTTTTCATTTTTTGAGACAGGGTCTCACTAAGTTACGCAGACTGCCTCTGGTCTCGAACTTGCGATCCTCCTGCCTCCGCCTCCTGAGCCACTAGGATTACAGGCATGCGCCACCACACCCGGCATAAAGTTTTCTTATAAATAGTGAGCACCTGAGCCTAAGAATTGGGAACGCCAAGCTGGGCGTGGTGGCGCATGCCTGTAATCCCAGTGGCTTGGGAGGTGGAGGCAGGAGGATCGCAAGTTCAAGACCAGAGGCAGTCTGCGTAATTTGGCGAGACCCTGTTTCAAAAAAGTTAAAAAAAAAAAAAAAAAAGGGCTGGGGGTGCAGCTGAGTGGTCCAGTGCTTGCAGAGCATGCAAGCACGAGGCCCTGGGTGCGACCCCCAGTAACACAGAATTGGGAATGTCAGCCATTCTCAGAAGTCTTTCATACTATTGCCATAGAGAACACTTAATCCTGGAAACTGCCTACTCAGCCTTCCTTCATTCCACAAGTAGGTTATGAATGTGTATGGTGTCACTGCTTTAAGCACTGGAGGTACAGTGGCTAGCAAGGAAGGTAAGTTCTTTGGCTTCATGCACAGTGCTGAATGGACCAGGATTCAGGACAACTTGTAGCAGACTTGGTGGAGATCGGGGGCAATAAAGAGGTCAAAAGGGCTCGTTTTATGTCAGTACATTAGAGCATTGGAAATATCAAGAGTATGGTGCCCCTGTGATTAGTATTGCTTGCACGTAATCATAAATGTTAAACAGATTTTTGTTTGCTAATTAATATATAATGTTTTCAGTGTCCGGAAATCATGTTCTGAGTTTCAAAAATGATCGTGCTGATAAGCTTTCAGGATGCAGTCCATTTGTAATTTGATGGTTGCCTGTCTTTTCATGTAGCTTTTACATTTTGCTCTTTATTTGAGTTGTTACAGGGTTCTGAATAACTTATATCTGGAACTTCATAAGATTGACATACTCATTGAGGTAAAAGCCTAACCAGCTATGACAAAGACACCAAAATGCGATGACTAATCAGTGATGACATGGGCTGGGATTTAGCTCAGTGGGTAGAGCGCTGCGCTGCAGTCTCTGAGGCCCCGAGTTCAATTCCCAGCACCGCAAAAATAGGAGAAGGGCCTGGCAATCCACTCCCAAGGCAATCCCAAGCATTCAGCCATTGAAAACCCTATGAGGGTCGCTATGAGTCAGATACTGACTCGATGGCACCTAACAACAACAACAATAATCAGTGATGACAGTTTGGTCTTTCCTCACATAACAGTCCAATGTGGATATCCTAAGTCAGTCTGCAGCTCTGCTCCTATCAGCCATTGTTGGACTCTTCTCAACTTGTGATTTCCAGGGTTGTACTAGTGTTTCTTAACCCAGCCACTGAGGAGAGAAAGGGTGAGGGTCTTAGGTCACAATTTTCCTTTAGAACAAGTAAGTCAAAATTAGATATATCAATTGCATCATCTTCCATAGTTAGGAGCTTGGTCATAACTTGTACAGGGGCTGGCAGTGCATTCCCCTCTTAGGGTGCCACCGTCTTAAGAGTGGCGCTCTTGCTTTGGAAGGCAGGAGAATGGATTTGGGGGATACACAGCCGTCCCCACTGCGATGGATGATAGGGATGCTGTAGTCTTGTATTTATCCTGACTGTGTCAAATGAGCCAACTGATGGGCTTTCATTTCTTCTGATTTGTAGATGAGCCCATGGATTCCACAATGGAGGATGCTGTTGCGGGTGACTTTGCATTAATAAATAAGTTGGACATAAAGTGTGATCTTAAAACACTCAGCAGCGACCTCAAAGAGAGCTTAGAGAGTGAAGAGAAGAAGAAAGAAAAGAACTCAAAGAAAGAACCCAGTGAATTAATTCATTCACAGGCTCTAGAAGAGAAGTTGGGCTCCGGTGAACCATCACATTCAATTAAAGTTCATACAGTTCCGAAGCCAGGTAGTGAATGTTTGATATGAAGTCATATTGGCTACTTTTCTTTCTACTGGAGTCAGCCAAAATGTGATCTGCTCATGAAATCTGTAAAACAGAGCCCTGCTTTTACACATCTTCCTATTACCTGACTTCAGATGGGCAAATCATGGTTGTTTTTTTCTTTTCTTTTCTTTTCTTTTTCTCTTTTTTAGAGAGAATATTTGCTATGTAGCTCATGCTGGCCCGGAAGTCATGATCCTCCTGCCTCAACTCTCTGAGTGTTGGGATTACAGATGTTTGCCACCACATCTGGTTCAAATCATGTCTTTGGAAAAAAAAAAACTACTTTGCATAAAAAACCTGGAATAATAGCGTTATTGTCCCCAAATGCAGATATTTTAAGAGTTCCATTTTATTACCTTAAGGGCTTAGAGGTTTCAGAATCAAATTTTTGTCAGTGAAGAGGTATGGTGATAAACATTGTTATGTTTGGCATTATAACACAATATAAGTTATAGATATTATGTCTAAAATACAGATATTGTGAAATTCATCAGCTTATTGTTAAACATTTAATGTAATTTTAGTTTAAAATGAGTAGACTTTTTCTGTACTGGGGAGTTGAACCTGGGGCCTCATGCATGCTTTTTGCAAGCCCTCAACGATTGAGCCCTACCCCTAGTCCAGTTTTTACTTTGTATTTTGAGACAGGCTCTCGCTAAATTACATAAGCTGCCTCTGGCCTTGAACTTGCAATCTTCCCACCTCTGCCTCCCAAGGCACTGGGATTAAAGGCATGTGCCACCATGCCCAGCTTAAAATGAGTAGATTTTAATGTTTAACTTCACCTTTAAGTAAGGTAAGGTTGTGTTTTTTTCTCTCTATATTCTCACAAAAGAATTGGGCTTAGAAATTGATCCAGCATTAAATGGGTTTATTGTGTATGTTTATGTATATATATGACTTTTTTTCAGAATTCAGAAGTTGGATAATTATTGTGCTGCTGGTTGTGAATTAGTTCTTACATTTATTCAAAATAAGCCAAGGAAAAGATTTTTATTATTATTTTAGTTTTTCATGTCTTAATTATATTTTATAAGTTAAAATACAGAACACTTTCTATTTGTACTTTTATTGAATAGTGTTTTTTTTTGTTGTTGTTGTTGTTTTTGTTTCGTTTTTTGCTCTTCCCATGCATGGGATTGAACTCAGGGCTTTGTGTACGCTGGGCAAGTGCTCTACCACTGAGCTCTACCTCCCAGTCTCTGAGCAGATTTGTACATAAGACTTTTATGGTATTTAATTTGATTTTTAATCTGAGATTTCATCCTAATTAATAATAGTCCAATTAAATACTACGAATGATTTAGAGAATTTCTTTCAGTTGCTCACTGTCTTGTGTGACAGGATCAGTGGTTTTTTTTTTTTTTTTGTTACTTTATTTTTCATCATTTGGGGCTGGGATTTAGCTCAGTTGGTAGAGCACTGCTCTGTAGTTTCTGAGGTCTCAAGTTCAATTCCCAGCACCACAAAAAAATGGGAGAGGGACATGGCAATCCTCTCCTAAGGCAATCCTGAAACAGCCATTGAAAACCCTGTGAGGGTTGCTGAGTTGAACACAACTTGACGGCACTTAACAACAACATTTTTCATTATAAGAATCACTTACAGTTTGTCAGACTCTAAAGAGAAATTTTCATTTTTGAGAATTTCAAATGTAGGCAAGTGTAGATTGGATAGTGTAATGAACTTTCATGTACCTTGTTTTCGTTTCAAACGATTATTAGCTCATGATAATGACTTTTGCTTTATCTGCACCCAAATCTAGTTCTCTTTTCAGTATCATGCTGAAGCACATTCCAGACATGCCATCCTCTGATTCAGATTGCATCTCTTAAGGGACAGGAGCTTTAAAGAACATACTTATGATGTCATTATTACACGAAAATAAAATTCCTTGATGCCATTGAATACTTCGTGTTCAAATTACAGTTTTTCAGTATTTGTGTCAAGATCCAGATAATGTCCATACAATTATTTAATTATTTGATACATTTTTAAAGCCTTGTTGGATCTATAGATTTCCTTTCCGTTGTGTCCCCCCGCTTTTTTTACACATGGGATATTACTTGTTGAAGAAATTGAGTTGTCTTGAGTTGTTTATCCTACTCCTTGTGCTTGACTGCTGACATCTACAATGCCATTTACCCTGTACTTCTGCCCTCCTGTAAATTGATAGTTGACTCCAGAACTTTTGATCAAACTCAGGGTTACATTTTATTTTGTTTTTGTGAAAGGGGGCAAGTCTTAATCAAATTGGGGAATTATTTATTGGAGAACGGGTATGGTTACTTCATGGACGATTAAACATTCCAGCGGATGAATAACGTCTGGTTGACTTTTTGCCTAAATCAGCTTATTAATTAGATATTCTAATTCTGTCATTCATTCCTTATTTACTGGCTGGGATATTTTCATGAAGACACTTCCTCTATTTGTTTCTTGTAAAAACTAAAGACAAAGGCAGGATAAATTCTTGGTTTTTGTTATTGTTACCATTTTCAAAACAACATCTTCTAACAGCTACCAGTAAGGTAAGTCTATTTGCTTTGTTGCATTCAGTTGCTTTTTTGACAAGTTTTTAAAATTGGCTTTTATGTCCTTGTGACACAATCCTAGTAGTCTTTGACAGCTTCCTTGCTACGGTATGCTGTGATGTTCCTGAATCCTCTTGTACCTACATTTCCTCAGGCACTGGTCCTTTTAGTGGGAAATGGTATTTGGAAATCATAAGCTGGACCAGAGGTCCACATTAGTGCTACTGGCTTGGTCATTGTTTTCTAGATCATCTTAATGAAATGACTTATGGGGTCATGAATTGGTGTTGATAACATCTTTCTGAATTTTCTATATTATTTTTAAGCTTTTTGTTTTTAAGCTTTGTGTCTTTTTTCCTCACACCGAGAAACTATTCTTAAGGACATTGGGGATAATAGAATTAGATTAGAACATCACACAGCTACTTATTTTGACACAGTGTCTGCAACAATGTGCTTAAACATAAATAAGCTTGTGTGCTTGGCACAGAATTGGGGAGTGTTTCATTCTTTTGTATATAGGGTCGCTGAGTCGGACCCAACCCGATGGCACCTAACGATATAACATATTACACAACAGTTATAGAGTAGCAATAACTTTACCTCCATTCAGAACATTTTTTATTGCCTGTGGTGGCACACACCTGTAGTGCCAACACTCAGGAGGCTGAGGCAGGCGAATTATAATTTTGAAGTCGACTTGGGCTTCATAGCCAGACTCTTTCAAGAACAAAAACAAACAAATGAAACCAGAAAAACTGCCTATTCGTTGCAGTTTTTTTTCCCCTTAGGATATGTCTCACTGGGCATTGCAGGCTATCTTCAACTATAGCAATGCCAGTTCTATTTTATTTTAAAACATATTACAGATATATTCCTTTGGATTTAGAAATTATGCAGGTATTTTGGACTATTGGAATCACTTGAGACTAATGTAGAATTCTTGAGGTGCTGAACCTCTGTGGATACAGGGTTGGTGTGGAGTGCTCATTTACATTGAGCCTCTGTTTCCGTACTGCCAAAGTTTATCGATCTAGATCTGAATTCCCTAAAGAAGCTGAGATCCAGCTGTGCACAGTGGCGCACGTCTGTAATCCCAGTGGCTCAGGAGGCAGAGGCAGGATTGCAAGTTCGAGAGCAGAGGCAGCCTGATTAATTTAGGGAAGATCCTTTCTCAAAAAAGTAAAAAATTGGGCTGGGGGTGCAGCTCAGTGGTACAGAACTTGCAAAACATGCAAGCACGAGGCCCTGGGTTCAACTCCCAGTACTGAAAAAAAAAAAAAAAAAGAAAAAAGCTGGTCCTAGCTTGCTGTTGATGTAGTGAATAATGTGGTAGTGTATAAAAGTAGAGAAAGACAATCATGAAAGGATTGTTTATTCCAATGACTAGTGTGAAGATGACGGACATAGCTGATCTTTCATAAAAATACTAAAAAACTATATTTCTATTCAGTTTTGTAGTTTGCTAATAATTTAAAAATTTTGGTAAGGAATGTAATTTTCAATAACTTAGAAAATGCAAGCCTTTTCAAAAATTACTATTTATGGAGTGCCTGTGTAAGTAAAGAGTTATTGCAGGTATTGGTGCCCCTAATTGAATGGTAGATGCTGTTTCATAAGCTGTACATGCATTAACTCACTTAATCCCCACAGGAACTCCATAGGGAGAATGATGGTATTATCTTTCTTGTACAGACAGACTTGACCTCGGTCATCTAGCCCAGTGACAGAGCTGATGCACAACCTTAGGTGGCCTGTGTCAGAGTCTGTGCTCTTAACTCCTGTACCACTCAGAACAAACGTGGAGAAGGACACAGTCCGTGGCCTAAGAAAATTAATTCTATAAGGCAATAAAGTAATGGTCGATTATAGAATCAGTCTCTTGTTACCTGTTTGTTAGACTATTCGAAGTCATTTTCCTAGGTAAGCTTCATTTTTAGTTAGAAAACTTATTAGTGAAATTGTGATATAGTCTCACTATTTGTAGCTGGTGAACTTAACTGTTCTCATCTGATTCATTTGGCACTCTTCCCCACTGGCAAATCCTTTAGCCAGTCTAGGTCTTAATATATTTCTCTATGAAAACTATACTTGGCCAGATGTGGTGGCAAATTCCTGTAATATCATCACTTGGGAGATGGAGCCAGGTGATTGCAAGTTCAAGTCCAGTTTGGGCTACCATAGCAAAACTGTGTCTCGAAAAAACAAAACCCCCAAATTAGCTTCACACTGTGTTTGCTAGTCTTCAAAACTTTTCTATTTATGACTTTTATTTGTGAATATTGTGTTTGAGATCTTAAATATAGCTTATTTCTTTATCTCATTAATAGCTTTTTAAAAAATTACAGAAGTAATTTTTATTGTACAAAATTCCAAGAAAAAAGAACACTGCAAAAAAAGGAAGGGATAATCCTTTCTTTATTTCTGAACCCAAGTAAAATGACTGTTAGCATGGTGTCGCATGTTTTCCAGGTTTTTCCTAAATATTTTTCATGTATATACTTATACATAAATGCAATGATGATTGCCTTGTTATTTATGGTACTGGGGATCAAATCCAGGGCCTTGTGCATGCTAGACAAGCACTTTACCACTGAGCTACACCCCTTGCCCTGGAATTATTATTATTTTTTTTATGCATAGTATAATGAGAAACTCCTAAAAGTTTTGAAAACATTCTTTAAAATTGCTATATGCTTAGCCATTTTAAAACTTATGTAAGTTATTCTATAAATTGAACAGGTAGATTGTTTTGGGGTCTGTATTTGTGTTTGCCTTTATCTCTTATTATTTTCATATAAGATTCTTTGAAGAAAATTTAGTAAAGACTACTTTAAAATTTGTAGTTAGTAATAGTTAAAATTTTTATGTTTTAAGGAGCTATTAGTTTAATATTTGGTCTTTTAATTAGAGCAAAAGTGTAACTAGAACTCACCTGAACACTATTTGGAGAGAGACACAAATAGGTTAAGCAAGGATTTTTTTGTTTTTTTGTTAAGAAACCTTGCCAAAGTATATTCTGAGAACAGTACTCATTTACTGGTTTCTAAGTGTTTGTCTATGTCAGTGCTGTCAGAGAAGTGCCCTAGAAATGGGGTCAAAGAAGCAGAAGCTATTTGATTTGACTATGTATTTTTACTTATAAAGGCAGAGAAGTGGTTGGATATTTTAAATGAATGAATGAAAGATTTTCAATAATAAGAACTGCCTTGAAATTTTCCATGACTGTTTGCTTTCTTTGGCACCTCCTGCCTCTAAGGTAGAATTTTAAGATCAGCTTAAGAGTTTTACACCAGGACCCTGTGAAACATCTACCCCAGCTCTAACCTGACTGTTAGGATTCTTTGGACTTAATCTGTAGGATCTACAAGACTCTTGAAAAACATTCCTAGAGCCAAATGTCATTGGTCTAATGTTTTAATTCTTTCTAGGCAA
Source organism: Pedetes capensis (assembly GCA_007922755.1). Classification (NCBI taxonomy): domain Eukaryota; kingdom Metazoa; phylum Chordata; class Mammalia; order Rodentia; family Pedetidae; genus Pedetes; species Pedetes capensis. The sequence continues at coordinate 41,757 of VMDO01013977.1, read as the reverse complement.
AGGGGCTGATTTGAGTAAGCCTCCATGTCGAAAAGCAAAGGAAATCCGGAAAGAAAGGAAAAGGTTAAAACTCATGCAGCAAAACCCAGCTGGAGCATTTGAGGGTCTCCAGGCTCCAGGTCAGCTACCATCTTTGTTGCCACCAAAGGCTAAATCCAACCAGCCCAAATCACTTGAAGATTTAATTTTTGAATCTTTACCAGAGAATGCATCACACAAGTTAGAGGTACTTTGGAAGGTTTTTGTTGTTTATATTTTTGTGTTTTGTTGGGTACTTTGTTTATTTTCTTTGAAGTTATACTTATCAGTTGATGTTTTATCATATTAAATAATGAAAAAATAAAGAGAAGTGGGATGGCATAGCGTTTGTATTTACTAAGTTAGCTGCTATTTGAGAGAAATCCTCTTCCTTTTTTAAGAGTTTTTGAAAATGTTAAGCAACTCGCTACTAAACTTGTGAAAATAATTCGTTTTAACATATTATTAAGCAGAGTGTTGTGGCTTTTTGTATCTCTTGATTAAAATTAAGTAGTTAAGAAAGAAAAACACTTTAATTTTAGAAATTTAGATAGTAAAACAGAATAGATCACATTAGGCAAATCATTGTTTTATCTACTATAATATTCTGATCTTGATCAAGGTAGCAACCAGTGTCACATGTGCAAACCTGCAGTTAGGAATAGCTAAAGGTACTAAATTACACAACTAAAATCCTCCCTCATTAAGTACTCCCAGTCACTCGAGGCATACCATGAATTTTTTAGGGCTAAATTCCCTCTTTTTTCCAAATTGATTTACATTTCTACACCAAATTGAATTTCTCAGTATTTTATGTATATAAAATTCTTCCATTATGTGTAACGATTTAGGAGTATTCTAATACCTGATTAGTAACTGATTTTGAATTTATAGGTTAATATCATTGAAAAATATTACTCAGTGTTAGTCTTGATACTAAAAGTTAACTTTTATTCATCCTAAACCTGAGGACAGTAGATACATTATCAGATATAAATTTTATTTTACAATTTTGACTATTATAACTACTTGCTGCTCTGAGGGTAGCACTGACTGTTCTCCTTCCAAAATTGTAAAGAGCGTTTAACACATTACTTAAAATATCTTATGAAGAGGATTTTATCTTTTGATCATAAATAATAATGTATTCAGGAGCCAGCCACACCTCACATAACAGTTCTGCAAGCATGTCATTTACTTTTTTAGTGTCAGGATGCACAGGATGTGTAGGGATTTGTTATCCACTGGGTGTCACTTATTTTTTGCAGAGAATTCCTTCTCCTGACAAATACAAAGTATCCATTATGCCTTTATTGTTTTGCATTTAATTTTGTTTTACTGTGCTGTTTGGCTAGTACATTTTAACTTATTAGTAAGCAATGTTAAAATAAAGGCTCGCAATACTTTTTTTTCCCCCCTGGTACTTTGGGGTAGAATCCAGGGTCTTGCACATAATTTGCAAGTGCTTTACCACTGGGCTGCCCTTGCAGCCCATTTTTATATTTTTATTTGGAGACAGGGTCTCACTAAGTTATGCAAGATGTCTCTGATTTCAAACTCATGGTTTTTCTGCCTCAGCCTCTGGAATCATTGGGATTATAGGCATGTGCCACAGCGCCCAGCCAGCAGTACATTTTTAACTTACCCTCATTTTACATATGAGAAAACTAAGGGCCAGAGAAGTTATTACTTGACCAAGATGCTACCATCATAAGATCTGAGGAAGGGAAGTCTAACTGCAGGGTCTTAATTTTTCTGACTGATTCACTGATGGTGAGATGAGTTGATTAAAATTAAAGGGTATTTATGTGTGTTTTCAAGCTAAAAAGATCCTGCCAGTTTACAGTAGAGGCAGGGTTACATCATGTAGCCATTGGAGACAAGCCTTAGAATTCAAAGGAACTCTTCCTTTGCCTTTGTTAAGGAGTCTGTGGGTTGCAGCAATAACTTTTTTCATTCACTTGTTGATATTTTGATGTTAAATATCACATTTATACTTTTAATATTTGTTGAAACTTGGGTTTTTGAGTGGGAATTACTGTTAATGCGTATTCTACAGAATAAATAAATGAATTAATTAATGAACATTATTTTTTAACTCCTTCTGAAGGTGAGGGTGGTGAGATCATCTCCACCAAGTCCTCAGTTCAAAGCTACATTTCAGGAGTCTTACCAGGTCTATAAACGTTACCAGATGGTTATTCACAAGGACCCACCTGATAAACCAACTGTGAGCCAGGTCAGCGGGCCAATTGTAATTTTTCTGTGCAAACAGAACTGTCCCCTCCATTTGCTATGACTGTGTGAAATCTTGGTTTATTTGTGCTACCATTTGTTGATATTTAATTTGCAGCATATTTGCACAAGATAAGACTGAGTAAATGGACATTCTGAAAGTGCAAATTTTACCTATTCGTTTTAAGTGCCAGTCATGTATAATTTCAAAGGAGAAAGTAACATGTAAAATTTTCTTTGTTTAAAGTTACTATTTCTGGATACATTTGTCTATCTGAATGTTAGTTTTAAAACTCCAAGTTAAAACGTCTATGAGAAAAACTTTATATTTTTATGGTAGGCATATTTTGCCCAACATGGTTGATATGCTTTATCCATATTTAAAAGTCATATCTAGGAAGAGATCATAGCATCTAAATTATTATTTGTTAATGTGCTGCCCATGCATAACCAAAAAGGACTAGAAAAGTAAGGTAGTAGAGTGTTTTAAAAAGATACCCTTATACGATCATCATTTTATAAGTCAGATGATGCAAGAAAAATCTGGAAGGGAAAAAAAGCTTAAAAAAATATAAAAAGAAGTGCCAAAAGTCATGGCCATGACCACAGTTACGAACATAATTGACTGTTGTATGCAGAGAGCCACAATAGATGGCTAAAGAAAAGAAAACAAAACGAAACGGAATAAAACAAAATCAAATTGTCCTGGCCCTTGTGAGTTGAGGATTGTCTTTAGTGTTGGTGGAAAGTATGTACGCAAGCTCTGCCAGCCAGCCTGCTTCGGGGTTTCTTCTTTTCATGACAAATTCCAGTGCTGAACTTTGGAAGTGGATTTGCAGAGATCTTACTCTAGCCTCACCTTCAGAAGCATGTCATCAGGTAGAGATGTTTCAATAGCATTTGCTTGTATTTTCCTTGCTCTGAAGGTGAGGTTAGTACCTGTCTCCTTTGAGGACCCAGAGTTCAAGTCATCCTTCAGCCAGTCGTTTTCTTTGTATGTCAAGTATCAAATGGCCATACACCAGGATCCACCTGATGAATGTGGGAAGACTGAGGTACTGTCTGTTACATGTTTTCTCCTATGTTGACAAGGCTGTGAAGAAGCATACTAGTAAACATTATGCCATTTTCTTGTCTGTGAAGTGGAGCTAGTGACTCAGTCTATGTTACTGAGCTTTTATGAGAATGGGTCACTTGTAACACAGCATTTTAAATCCTCCAGAAAAAAGGGTTGCAAATTCAAGATATGTTGTTATGCAGTGTTCCCTTGAGAAATCTGAGCGCAGCATATTTATAGGTTTAGTCGTGCAGCTAAGTCAGCATTTACTGACTGCCCATTATGTGCCAGGCTGTGTACCACAAAGGGAAGAGTGTCTCTTAAGAAATTGATCAAATGTGAGAGCTGGGTGTGGTGGCCCACACTTGTAATCCCAGTGGCTCAGGAGGTGGAGGTGGGAGGATCGCAAGTTCAAAGAAAGAAGGAACTCTGTTCTTGATTAAAAGTGAAATTTAAAAAGTAATAATTATAATACCACTATCACACTCAGGAAAATGCACAATAATTATATCACATAATGCCCAGTAGATGTTCAGTTTTCTCTCCTTGTTTTCAAAAACAGTTTTTACCTTTGGTTTGTTTGAATTAGGATCTATAAAGGGCCCATACATCACATTTTGTTGATATTTTCTTAAGCATGTATTAATTTACAACAAATTTCTCCCCCCTCCCCCCCTCTCTCTTACGTTTTTTGAGATAGAATCTCAGTCTGTAGCTGAGGCTGGCCTCAAACTGATAGCAGTCCTCTTGTCTCAGCCTCCCAAGTGCTGGGATTACAGGTCTGCACCACCATGCATAGATAATTTCTTTCTTATTGGTTTGTTTGTTTATGGTACTTCAGGGTTGAACTCAGGGCCTCGCATGTACTTTTTGCAAGTGCTCTGCCACGGAGCTGCACCCCCAGCCCATTTTTCTTTTTTTGTTTTGATTCAGGGTCTCATTGAGTTAGACATGCTACCTCTGGCCTTGAACTTGAGCGATCATCCTTGCTTTGCTTCCCAAGTCACTGGGATTACAGGCATGTGCCATTGCTCCTGGCCTAATTTCTCTCTCTCTTAAAAATAATTTTAAGAAACTACGTCATTTATCTTAGTATTAATTGTGCTTCCTTCTATACATTCTTACTGAAATTACAAGCAGAAGGATGGTGTTTGTGGGTGTGTTTAAATGTGTATGATCTCTCTCTCTCTGTGTATAGGGGGTGTATACATAGGGAGTATATATGTATATAAAGTGAATGTTTAAAGAAAAACAATGTTGTAGGAAAGGGCACATTGCCTTTATTCTCCCTCAAAATACACCTCCCCTCCCAGCTTTGAACACACTTTTTTTTCTTTTCTATTTTTTTTTTTTTGAGACAAGATGTCTCTGTGTAGCCCAGGCTGTCCTGGGACTTGATATGTAGAAGACCAGGCTGGCCTTGAACATGGGTCAATCCTCCTTCTTCAGCCTCCTGAGTACTGAGATTATAGGCGTGCACCACCACACCTGGCTTTGGACTCCTTACCTCATCATTTTTGCCACTTTCTTGTTCTGGAGTCCTCTTTTGCGAGTAATATATCTTTTAAACATTCGCCATACTTTTTGATCAGACTTCATATGCATATCTATATGCATCTTTATATTACATTCCATAGTATCCATAGATATATACACATATGCACATACACATTTCCTTCTCCCTGCATAGAAGTAGTACACAGTCTTCCATACTTACTGTTTATATCCTGGAGGTCACTACATAGCAGTATATGGAGAGATTTTGTTGCTCCATTTTACCGCTGCATAGAACTCTTTTAATGGAAGTACCACAGTTTTTTTTTTTAAATCAAACTTGCGTGGATGGCTGTTTGGCTATTTGTAGTCTTTTGCTATCACACAGTGTTGTAGTAAGTACTCTTATGCATAGAACTTTGTGTATTTTCATCAATGTGTTTGTTTTAGGTTCAACCCAGATTGCTGGTCAAAGGCAAATTCTTCTGCATAGAGGCTGTATCCCTTTACCTTTACCAGCAGTCTACGAGAATGCCTGTTCTTCATGGCCTTGGTGGTAGTATTTTGTGAGAACTTTTGATCTTTTTTTCCATATAGATGGGAATGAAATTTTTGTGTTTTAATTTTCATTCCTTTTCTTACAGGTGAAATTGAGCATATTTTCATAAGTTTAACGTCCATTTGCATTTTTTCTTCTATAAATCATTTGGTCATATTTTTGCTCATTTCTCTGGGCGGTATTTTTTTTTTCTTGAAATTCTTTATATGTTAATGATATTTGCCATTTGTGATGAAAGTTGACATTCTTTTCTTGTTTATCTCTTTATTTTGCTTATGATGTTTGCCTCCCACATGTCTGTCAGGTTGCTGTACTGTGAGGGTTTGTGTGTTGCTGTGGTGCTGAATGCTATGCTTCTGGTATTACAGATACCAGCAGGGTCACCTATGGTGGACAGGTTTCAGCTGGGCTTCCAGACTAAGACAGAGTAGGGAGTAGGACCTGGCAGCCCACTCCTCAAACTATGCTAAGCAAGTACTCTGTGAAGCTGGACTTTAGAAGAATGTGGCAGCACAATTGGAGGAAGACTCATTAACAGCTTGTGTTATGCAGATGACACAACTTTGCTTAATGAAAATGAAAAGGATTTGAAACATTTACTGATGATCAAAGAACACAGCCTTCAGTATGGATTGTGCCTCAACATCAAGAAAACAAAAATTCTTAGAATTGGGTCAGTAAACAACTTCATAATAAATGGAGAAAAAATTGAGGTTGTCTAAGATTTTGCTTTATTTGGTTCTACAATCAATACCTGTGGAAGCAGCGGCAAGAAATCAAAAGATGCACTCCATTGGGAAAAGCTGTTACAAAAGATTTCTTTGAAGTGTTGAAAAGATGTCACATTGAAGATGGAGGTGCACCTGACTCATGCCATGGTATTTTAAGGTGCATCATGTGATTATAAAAGCTGGACATTGAATAAGGGAGACAGAAGAAGAATTGATTACTTTTGATTTATGATGCTGGAGACGAATATTGAATATACCATGGACTGCCAAAAGAACCAATAGATCTGCCCTAGAAGAAGTGCGACCAGAGTGCTCCTTGGAAGCAAGGATAGCTAGACTGCATGTTACGTATTTTGACATGTAATCAGAAGGGACTGATTCCTGGAGAAGGACATCATGTTTGGGAGAGTGGCAGGTCAATAAAAAAAAAGGAAAACCGTCAACTAGATAGATTGACGCAGTGTCTGCAACAATGGACTTAAACATAAATAAGATTGTGTGCCTTGTACAGAATCAGGGAGTGTTTCATTCTTTTGTACAAAAGGTCACTATGAGTTGGAGCTGACTTGATGGCACCTAACAACAACAACATGATGTTTGCCAGGCAAAAGTTGATTTTTGTATATCCAATAACACAGGGATCAAAATTTGTATGGTTCTGTGCTAAAGTCCTTGAACTTAATGTGATGGAGAATTATTTGAGGATTTAAAAAAGCGATGACATAGAATTCTGTTTAGTTAGTAAGAAATGTATTTGTTGAAACTTGATAGGCACCAGGACCTAAAGTTGAACTGATTTTTTTTTCTTTTTTTTTGTGGTGGTGGGGATTGAACCCAGAGCCCTGTGCCTGCTCGGCAAGCGTTCTACCACTGAGCTCCATGCTCAGCCCTTGAAGTGAATTTTTTTTTAGAATTTTACTTGCATCTGTAATTCAGAGCTTCTGGTTCATTGGATCCTTGGACTTCTCTTGCTTCTCTGTCTCCCAGCTCCGTTTCTTGTATGATGATTTCATCTTGGGCAGGCATGTGGTGGTAGAGGTGAATGCTGTCACTTTAGGGCCACTCATTCTCACACCCAGGGCCTCAGGAAAAAAATATGCTTGCTTCTTTGCTAATAATTTTGGTAAAAAGGTCCCAGCCTGGTCCCAGTGGCTGGGACGATGAGGAATTTGGTCATGTCTGGCTCTCATCCCCATATAAGAGTTTAGTAAGAGGAGCATCTTTACCTCAACCATTGTGTTGGAGAATAGAGGAGTGGGTCCTAGCATGTTGACCATTCCCAAATCTTCTCTGGTACTGATGGTCACTTTGGTGGCAGGGTTGTGAGGGAGGTGGTTATTTAAGAGTTGGTCAGTTTGAGGCAGAGCCCAGAAAGTTTGATGGACTTGTCACCAGCAGTGAGAGCTTCAGCCCAGCTCCTACCTGAAGAGTTCCCCTTTCTTTGGACCTCCATTCAGGTGAAAGCTGGGTCCTTGGCTCCACTGCAAAGAAGAATTTTAGGATGAGTCAGTAAGGGTGAAGCAATTTAAAGTTCATTAGGTAAAGGAAAGGCTGAGGTTTAGCTCAGTTGGTAGAGTGCTACTCCACACTGTCTGATAATCTGGGTTCAATCCCCAGCACCCCAGCAAAAACAGGAGATGGATGTGGCAATCCACTCCCAAAGCAGTCCTGAAATAATCAGCCAGTGAAAGCCCTATGAATGTCGCCATGAGTCGGGCCTGACTCGATGGCACCTAACAACAACAATAAAGGTAAAGGAAAGGGGTAGTAGATGCTTCCGAGTGAAGCGCAGGCACATACAGAGGGAGAGAGACCTAAGGAAGCATCACAGTACACAGCCAAGACAAGGATGCGGGCTTCTCAAGAGAGAGAAGAGCATGTGGGCATGTGTTCCCTTTAGATTTATTTACCCTAGGACACACCCCATGTGACATCAGTATTGGGTCCCCAGCTCTGGGTACCCAACATGATGTGGGCCTTACCAGTTCCCTGAAAAGCACTTGGGGTTCAGTTGTTCAAAAGATGCAAACAAGCCGGGTGCAGTGGTGCATGTCGGTAATCTCAGCAGCTTGGGAGGTGGAGGCGGGAGGATCGCAAGTTTGAGACCAGAGGCAGTCTGCATAATTTAGTGAGACCCTGTCTCAAAGAGTGAAAAAATGGGCTGGGGGTGCAGCTCAGTGGTCCAGCACTTGCAGAGCATGCAGGCGTGAGGCCCTGGGTTCAACAACCAGTACTGCCAAAAAAAAAAAAAAAAAAAAAAGCAAACAACAATTCAATTCAAAGTTTTAACAAAGCTTTGGGCTGCTTTACCCACTCCCTCCATCACCAGGAGCTTCCCCCTTTGCAGCTCAGACTGGGAGGTGGCTTTATAAGACACATTGTTTTAGGGGATCCCCTCTAAGACATAGTTCCCAATAGGTAATAGGTTAAAAGAAGTTCCATTGTTTTGCATTTACAGTAGAAACATTTTGGTGTGCCTTCTATTAGAGAAACTTCCCTCTGGTAAAATGAGATTATGAGGTTGTCCATGCAGTGCATTGTGTAGATTTATAGATAAGAGGTGCAGAAGAGCTGCCTGGTCATGTGCTGACTGCAAATGACTCATAATCCCATTCGTGTGGTTCTCAAGCACAGAATTACAGAGGGGAAAGCAAGGTTAAGCTTAAGGTGACATACATTTTAACTCCAAGTATTGCTACTTTAACATTTGCATTCGAAATACTTCTTAAAATGATGTCTTTATGCAGACAGTCTTCATAGCAGACCTCCTAGAGCTGTGTTAGAGTCGTTGATTATGAGACTTCAACTAGATCCTGGGGTGAGGGCTCTTTGCCACCCATGTCCCCACACTTTTCCCTATCTTTCTGTCCTGCCTCAGATTCATGCCTTTCACTTTATGTCTACTTTCCATTTTCCCTGTATGCCTCGGTCTTTCTCTTCCTCCAGTTTTCTTTGCTACTTTTTTTTTTTTGCAATAAAGGATTATTTTCTTGTGTAACATTTTAATTCCTCTAGTGACTTATTTTTCACTATATTCTTGAAATGTTTTCTTAGTGGCTACTCTAGGGCTTACTATAGATCTTTGATAGGAATATCTTACCTGGTAAGAGTCCACACACACCAGATGAGGAACTCTGAGCTGTAGAGGAACAAGTTGATTTGGCGCTAGTAAAGAGAGGGGAGGGCAAAGAAGCTGCTGGGCAGGAATTTGGGAAGCCAGAGAGAGGGAGAGGGCGAAATGGGTACTGCTGCAAGCAACTAAGGAGAGCCTGGGAGCTTATATGGCTGGCAAGGCCTCTGTCTCACCGGTGGGAAAAGTTTCCTTGCAGGAAGAGGAGGAGGGACTAAGTTTGGGAGGTTGGGGGATTTGCCCTTTCATATTCGGTCATCACTTGATCTCTACCATTTCAGGACCTCTCTTAGGGGAGAGAGAAGCTCTCAATATTGTTGATCTTAACGTAGAGGATATACTTCAGAAAGAGGATCTTCTTTCCAGGGAGAGAAAAAACTGTTACTTCTGTATGGGGCTGAGGTTTAGCTGTGTTGGTAGAGTGCTTGCTCTGTGCTTTCTGAGGCTTTAGGTTCTATCCTCAGTACTGCAAAAATGGGAGAAGGACCCGGCAGCCCACTCCAGATACACCCCGGAAACAATCAGCCATCGAAAACCCTATGAATAGCAGAGCACTGACATAATGCTGGGCATGGCACAGTGTTGTGGAGTGTTTCATTCTGTTGTACATAGGGTCACTGAGTTGGACTGGACTCGATGGCATCTAAGGACAAACTTCTGTATTGCTATGATCCCCCTTCTCATCATTTTTTTGCTATTATTGCTATGTATATTACATGTGTATATATGCTGCTGCAGTTTATTTGATTTTATATCCTTTTATAAAGCCAAGAAAAGCAATAAGTAATTATTTATAATTTGTTTTTACTTAACCCTCCTATTTGCCAGTTCTGCTTCTTGTCATTTGTTCTAGTGGATTAAAGAACCCTTCTAGAATGACTTCCTTACTCTGGCACAGCTTTGCTCCTATCCATCTTTGTTACTATGTTGTGTCAAAGGTATTAATTTTCTTTGTTTTTGTCCCAGCAAGAGAAGTGCATATCTTATTTTTACAGTTGCATTTTAAATCAGGGAAAGGAAAGTGTGCATTAATGCGTCACTCTCTGGAGGGCTCAGCCTTGGGCATAGGCACTGTTCCCTGGGATGACAGTGACCCTAGTAGTAGTCTCTTTGTCTCTTCTCCTGATCTCTGTAAACGTCTGTGTCTCTTGGCTTCACCCCTACCTTTTGTTGTTGCTTTATTTTCAGCAGCGCCCCGCAGCATATGTTGCTCTACGGTGCGATTTAATTAAATCTGGGTTCTTTTGCTGGAGCGTTTTTTGACGCCCTTCTCTGAGGTTTGTTCTAACATAAGTGCGCTCTTCTGCTCTTTGTAGGGGTCTCTTTTTCCTCTTTATGGAAAGCCAACTTGCCTACTGTTTAGCTGTCACCCAGAAGGAACCACTGGCCTCCTTTTAGTTGCTTACCACCAAAGTCTCCTTTGTCTTCAAGAGTGCCCATGGGCTTGAACTTCCCCATCCTTTGTTCCAAATAAAGTCAATTCCTTTTGTCTACATCAAGAGGAATTGTCTTGGGCCACACACATATAATACAATATAGTTAGTACATATATGTAATAAAGGATGTCAAGAAGAAAATAAGCACTAAAAACCACATGGTGTTAAAAAGATTTTGTGGGACTGCATTACTATCTTTCATGGGGCGCGGGTTGGGCGTGCCGTGCAGACAAGGACAGACTAAGGAGAAGGATCTGGCAGCCGTAGGTTGGACATGCCTGCCTTAGGCAGAGCTGAACATCTCCCCTACTTACCTTCCTGCTCACCCAATCTTTCTGCCTGTTTTGAAATGCTCTGGTCTCTTTGAGTGACACCCCTGCTTTATGTATGGGTCACTGGTCAGGGCTAATCCCTTGCATCTTCTGCAGGTAAGATAATCAAATTTGGGATTCATTAACCCTGAGACCTACAAGCTGGCTCAGTGATAGTTTTGTACAGGAGATAGGAACTGTTGCAGGTAAGCTTCTTTGCCTGTCAGTTTGGCATGCTGTGGAGGCTTGTGTGTTGCTGTGATGCTGAAAGCTATACCACTGATATTCCAGATACCAGCAGGGTCACTCATCATGGACAGGTTTTAGTTGAACTTCCAGAGTAAGGCAGGCTAAGGCAGTCTAAGGAGAAGGATCCGGCAGCCGACTCCCCAATTAGCCATGGAAAACTATATGAGAAGCAGAGAAGCACTTTCAAACATAATGCGGGAAAATGAGCCCCTCTGTCTGTAAGGCATTTAAAAGGTGACTGGGGAAGAGTTGCCTCCTCAAAGTAGAGTCAACTTTAATGATGGGAATGGAGTAAAGCCCCTCCATTTGCTGATGTGACATGACTCAAAATGAGAAGAAACATAATGGCTTCAACATTGGGCTCAAACATAAAAAAGATTGTGTATATTGGCACAGTGTTGGGGAGTGTTGTGTTCTGTTATACGTTGGGTTGATATGAATTGGACATGACTGCACCTAACAACAACAACAGCAGGAATTCTTCCTGCTCTTGGCAAAGCTTTGCTTGCAGGTAGACTTGGCACACTGTGTCTGTGGGGCTGGCTGGTGAGAGAAATGAATTTGGCTACAGTGCTTCACTTCCCAGTTGTGAAATGTGTTTTATATTGAAAGAAGCTAATTTTGACAAGGGGTGTCAAGTAGTTTCCCCTTGTACATGATTTCAGTTCTCTACACAAGCAAATGGGCTTGGATTTAGCTCAGTTGGTAGAGCACTACTCTGCAATCTCTGAGGTCCTGAGTTCAATTATCAGAACTGCAAAAATGGGAGCAGGACATGGCAATCCACTCCTGAGGCAATCCCGAAACAATCGGCCATTGAAAACCCTATGAGGGTCGCTATGAGTCAGACAGGACTTGAGGGCACGTAACGATAACAACAAACATGAGCAAATAGCCAGCATTCCTATACTTATGTGACAGAAAGAAGCAAGAAAAGGTATTTGTTGGAAAGTTTTTCTTTTCTTGACTTTTTAAAGGGACTCTACAGCAACATGCCTATGTGATTTTGTTTGGTGTAGTTTTATTACTGTAATGAGAAAACTAATTTATTTATGTTCAAGAATATTTGCTTAGTTGTCTTTTTTATTGTAGGATATTTAAAGTAAATAACAGCCCATATACCACTTTGGAGACTTCAAGTAGCCAACTATATCAGTGCATAAAATCCATTTTGACTCTATTGGTAATCATAAAATAATCACTCAAACATTCCACAAAGTAGGTTATTTTTGAGAAGTTTGATGAAAGGATAAATAAATATAGATTGCTTAATATCCCAAAATAGCAAGTCAGTTCTTTTTAGTAACATCTTTAGACATGACATAATTGCACATAGCAAGATTACATAGTTTATGAATTATTCTAGTGTGTTTGATCCATTACTATTTTCAGTCATTCAGGCAGATAAGAGATTTTTAGAAAAATAATATATATAAATAAGTAATTTGTGACCTCTCTTGTGTATAATACAATATAAAGCCAACATTTGAGAATCTTTGTTTTACAAAAACTAGTAATTCCATATAAATGTATCTTTTGCTGAAATGTTATTGATGTTGTATTATGGAAAATAATAGTCTATAATAATATTTATTAGAGGCCATTTGCTGGGTAAAATAGTTAAAAGGCTCTACTGGCTCCTCGTAGGTATGTGAAAACCTCTGGCCATAGCTCCATGACCTTATATTTCTGAGTCACCGATTTCCAAATATTATCATCAGCAGTATCAAACAAAGGGAAATTGAAAGGGTGGTACACTGGTGACCTATGCATCCATTATTTAGATCCAACAACTGTTAGCTTTTTCTTTGCTTTCTCTTTTTTGTGTGAATCATTTTAACTTAATTACACATCATGACATGTTAACCTAAGGTTTTTAACATGTCTCCAAAAAGTGAGATGTGCTTCTACAAAACACAATATAATTATTAACCTCAGAAAATTTATGAGTTCTAATAATCAGTTGGTAAAAGCACTGCCCTGCAGTCTCTGAGGTCCTGGGTTTGATTCCCAGCAACCCCAAAATGGGATTCCATTCCCTAGGCAATCCCCAAACAATCAGCAATTGAAAACCCTATGGGTGGCTATGAGTTAGACACTACTTGATAGCACCTAACAGTCTGGGCTGGGATTTAGCTCAGTTGGTAGATTGCCACTCTGCAGTCTCGGAGGTTCTGGGTTTGATTCCCAATCCTGAAACAATTAGCCGTCGAAAACCAAATGAGGGTCACTATGAGGGTCACTGACTCAATGGCACCTAATAACAGCAACAACAACACAAAATATCATCTACTATCTAGTCCTTATTTTATATTTCCTCATTTAAAAAAACTTAAAACCTCATCAACATTCATAAATTTTGTTGTTGCATCATTTTAGATTATTCTACAGCAGTTTATATCCTTTATTTATTTTTTTGTATTAACTTTTTTCCCCGAACTTTTTAGTTTGAAACTTTAACAATACTTGCACAGAAAAGTCAAAAGAATGCAATGAACATTTCAGATACCATTTGCCAAGGTTTACCACTTGTTAACAACTTTGTGAGATTTGTTTTTTATTTCTCTCTCCTTGTTTACCTTGTGAAATTAAGTTGTGGATGTTATGACACTTCACTTGTAAATGTTAAGCATGCTTTTCCTAAGAAGAATTTTCCCATGTAACCCCAATATCTATCATTCCTTGGAGTTAACAGAAACTCTTTAACACTACGAACCATATTTATATGTTCCCAGTTATGTCCAAATACTTTTCATAACTCTTAAGAAAAAATATAGGACCAAGTCAAGGTTCACACATTGCATGAACTACGTGTTCATGCTGTGTGTATAATATGACTGTTACGTTTCTTCAGTCTGTTTTGATGCCTTGGACACTTTTTAGAGTCTACGCCAATTGTCCTTAGAATATCTTCTATTCAGGATTTTTTTTTTTTTAGTAATTAGATTCTTAATCTTAAATGTTCTTAGTTTAAGTGTTTTTAGTTACAGGTTTTTTTTTTTTTAAGAAAAACTATGGAAGTATGATGTATACATGAAAATGTTCAGATAGATGAAATTTCACAAAGTGAACTCACTTAGGCGACCAGCTCTTAAGAAAATGATTACTACTGGCCTTTCAGAAACCCCTTGTCCTTTTCTATCATTCCCAGCACTCTCTTGACTAGTAAAACTACAGATTAGTTTTGCTTGTTTTATATTTTATGTAAACAGAATCACGTTCCTTTGAGTATAGTTTCTCTCCCAACATTATGTTAACGCAAGTCATTTGTATTATTGCCTCTTGTAGTAAGTTGTTCAGTCTCATTGCTGTATAGTATTTTATGTAAGGATATTCCAGATTCCTTTTTCTTAGTGTGTCTGCTTTATCCTCCTGGGGCTTTTGCTTTTGTAAAAATCAGAGCCATATATGTACTATGAGAGACATTCTGGACACACTCTGTGGTACCTTACCTTTTTTCCTAAAAGCGTATTCTCAGTTTTACTCTTGTTATGTACCTCCCCTTCATTTTTTGTTTCTGCAGCTACCTACTGTTTCTTGATAGGACATCCTATAGATTTTTCAGGCAATCTCCTATTGGTAGACTTTTGGGTTGTTTCTAATCTGTTACCAGTAAGCAGTATGCCCCTGTCCTGTTTGCACTTCTGTGAAGGCACACCTTTATGATCAGTTCCATATAGTGCTGTTGTCAAAGTCTAGAGTCAAAGGGTAAAAGTTCATACAATTTTGCTAGATGTTGCCATTTGCCCTCCTTTTGTACTCCAGAGGGAGTGCCTATTTCTCCACAATCTCTCTAACACAGTGTGGTGTGAAACTTTTGGGGTTTTGATAATGGATGAGAAAATGTATCTCTGGTGAATTTTAAGATTATTGAAAAGATGTTAGGAAGAAGTATCTTATTTTGGATAATGTCTTTGATCATAGGCTGAAAAGTTTAGAAAGAATTTTGTTTTTCATTTCTACTTTATACAGTTTAATGAAGCAGGTGAGATGCTGATACCGAGGGCAACAAGAGTGAGGAGAAGCATTATTCATCCAAGGGATGTTTGATGAAAATGAGGAATATTAGAAATCTTACCAATGCAAATTATGTTACAGTGTCTTTAATCATTCATTGCATTTGTCTCAGTAATACTGTGAATCTGCCTTGTTACATTTAGTGCATCCTTAATAAAATGTTTGTTGTTGTTGTTGTTGTTAGGTGCCATCGAGTTGGTATGCAACTCATAGCGACCCTAGGTACAACAGACAAAACACTATTGTCAGTGCTTCATAGGGTTTTCAGTGGCTGATTGTTTTTTGGGGAGTGGGTTATTGGGTCCTTCTTCCAAGGCTACAGCACCTGGTGTTCCCAGGAGGTCTCCCATCCAAGTACTAATGAGGCTCGATCCTGCTTAGCTTCCGAGATCTGACGGGATGGGACGCCACAGTGCTATGGCTGCAGGCTGTTAATAAAATGTTGAAGCAACAAGAAATGAGACCCTGACCAGTTAGGTCAAAGATGAGTTCTGGTTATGCTGAATATCCAGGCTTACCCAGTGCCTTTTTCACACCCATTGTAGGATAAGTTTGCATTTTTAAATGTATATATATGTAGGTAATATTTTGATCACAGAACTAGAAAATTAAAGGAAATTTCATTTAAATTTTAAGAATAACATACATTCCTCTCTTTTCTTTTGTGAGGTATGATCTTTTACCTGACTTGAGTTACCTGCTTATAGGTCACCCTATGACTGTGTCATGAGTCAGACCCGACTCGACAGCACCTAACAACAACAACAACATGAGTATGTTGCTGTGTATCCAGTTCCAAGCTGGAAGGACCCTCTGGTAGCATCATTGTTACCTATCCTTCTTCATGCCTCTGACTCCTGGGGCTGGGGTCAGTGGATGGGCAGCTTCTACCCTCGAACTATGGCTCCTCTGGCTTCTTTGCTTTCACAGTGCTGACTAGAACTCTTATGGAGCTGGTTATCCCATGGCTTTGTGGTCTGCAGGGGACACTTGCATACTTCTCATAAGTTCCTGTGAAAGATCGAAACTGCAGAAGGATTTTCTTTTGTGAGCATGCCATTCCCCACCCAGATAAACAGAGTGGGGGCCTCAGGCCACAGTGACCACACATGCACAAGTTAGTAATAACGGAAGACAAAGATAGCTTGTCACTTGCTAGGTGTCTGTAGCCCTGGAGCCTCTCCATGCTGTAGATTGCACAGCACATCATCTTCTCTTCTAGTCACATTTGAAACCCAGCACGCCGTTAGATTCCTGGGTGAAGCTGGTATACTCAGCCACATGGACTCTGTGAAATCAAATAGGGGCAGTTTTTTTCCTTTCCCATCTGGGTGTACAATCATGACATTCACCATGTTCCTTGCCACTTGGGTTTTAAAAGATATCTTTAAAAGGCTTTTAAAAAATTAATAGACTGTTTTTTAGAGTTGTTGTTGTTAGGTGCCGTTGAGTCGGTATCCAACGACCATATGTACAACAGGTAAAACACTATTGTCAGTGCTTCTCTACTGTTCATAGGGTTTTCAATGGCTGATTGGTTTTTGGGAGTGGGTTGCCAGGTCCTTCTCCCAATTTTTTAGAGTAGTCTTAGGTTAAAGGCTTTTTTGGAAACATTCCCATTCTATTTTGAAGTCATATCCCTAATATTAATAAATAAGCCAGAATTATGCATTTTTACTTTAATTAAAAAAGCTTTAAAATTGACAATTTGGAATCTTCACTGGTGTTAGCCCTGTGATTGCCCAGGCTCAGCCTCAGCACGGTGGGGCCTTGTTTATTCTTGTTCATTTGCTGCCTTGTGTTTATTGGAGTATCAAAGAATAAAGTCCCGATATCATGACCATTTTCCTGTAAGTAGTTGTTGTCATTGATGATGATTTGTCAAATGATTTTGTATGAATTTAGAATTTGTAATGTTTGGGGTTATTTCAGGATGTTACGGTTTCCCAGGTATGGTCTTTAAAGTTAATCTGTAGAACTTCCTATAACAGACTGAAATATGAGGAGGTATTCAATTCAGAGGGATACTTATTTTGGGGAAAGTTATCATAGGTTCACCTATATATGATTTGACAGCCAGTGTGGAAAAGGGGAGGAGGTCCCTGTGGGTCTATTCTAACTGCAGGAGACAGGCAAAGAGCTGGTGGAATGCGGAGGTCGCTGTGTCTCTCCAGCCACCAGGTGGCAGTCTAGGTCTGGCGCGCTGGTGCTTTTATCCTGGCTCAGCTTTCTCCGTGTGTGAAATGTGTAGCTTGTGCATTTACAGCCCAAGAAGTGTGGGTAAATGCTTTACCGTTTGCGAGAAGTAATTTGCATTGAGATATTAAGGTGATAATTAAAAATGATTCTTTGCTTGTTAGGATTTAAATATTTTCTTGAACTTAACCTAGAGACGCTTTCATCTTCTTTTTTCTTCTCTTAATTTTATTGTGTATGAAAATAATAAAAACATATTTAGGAAATTGTCAAAGAATTGACATTCTCTTTCAATTATGCAAAGAGACCAATCACACACACACATGTATTTTACAGTGTTTAATTCTGGCATATAATTAATTGAATTTGCATGATAGGAAGGTCTGAGCATTTTGAAATCTTATTTTGAAAATACACTCTAATGTGGGGGTGTACTAGGCATTGAATTTAGGGCCTTTTTCGTGCTAGGCAAGTGTTCTACCACTGAGCTGCACCCCCCAGCCCCTTTTTTATTTTTTATCCTGAGGCAAGATCTCACTAAGTTACCTAGGCTGCCTTTGGCCTTGAACTTTTGATTCTTCTGCCTCCACTTCCCAAGTTGCTGGGATTACAGGTGTATGCTATTGCATCTGGCACCAAATATATTTTTAAGGGCAAGGCTAACTTGAATAAAGTAGAGGGCTTAGGCAACTATTTGTATAATTTGATCAAAAAAGCCACCTGTTATAAGAAACCCCTATGTCAGGACTCACTGGTATATTGTAGCCTAATAGTGATAAGACATTTGCTACTAATAGTAGCTAAAGTACCAAAGGATTTGAATCATTTACTTAAATTAATTGAAGCAAAAGTACTATTGAATTCTGAGCATAATGTTACTTTTTGGGCAAGTCTAAAGGGGTAGAATTAAATCTAGCTCTGGGAACATTATTCCTAAAATTTCTTTTGGTTATTAATCAATTTTTCTTTATTTCTTTCTTTTTCTTCTTCATCTTTTTTTTCTTTGTGTGGTATGTGGGTGTTGAACCCAGGGCCTCACATGTACTTTTGCAAGTGTTCTACCACTAGGCTCATTCCTAGCCCATTTAATTTTTTTTTTTTTATCTTGAGATATGGTCTTGCTAATTTATGTAGACTGCCTCTGGCCTTGAACTTGTGATTCCCCTGCCTTTGCTTCCCGAGTTGCTGGGAGTACAGGTGTGTACCACCGTGCCCAGCTTGGTTAACAGTTTCTTAAACTTTATCTCAGATCACAAAATCATAGCATCATTCAACATTAGAGATAAAAGAACCTTAGTTATTTTACAGATGAACTTCACTTATTTAGAGAATTAAAGATTTTGTATAGGGAAGCATGACTGGATGTTGTCAGGGTGACATCTAGAAATTTCAGCACTGTTTTACACTAGACCCATGGGGTTGCCTTGTGAAAAAGTTGAAGTTTACGTAACTAATTAATGTAGAATAATTGACAGTGAATGAAGTGTTCAACAAAAGCAATATTTCCAGGTAATTGAAACATTTTTATGCTGATTTTATGTACTCTAATAATTTAAAGCCTGCAGCAGTGCCGCTGTGGTGTCCGATCCCATCAGATCTCAGAAGCTTAGCAGGGTTGGGCCTGGTTAGTCCTTGGATGGGAGACCGCCTGGGAACACCAGATGCTGTAGGCTTAGTAGACGGACCCAGCAGCCCACTCCCAAAAAACAGTCAGCCACTGAAAACCCTATGAATAGCAGATTAACACTGGCAATAGTGCCTGGAGCCAGAGCACTGTGGCATCTGATCCCATCAGATCTCAGAAGCTAAGCAGGGTCAGCTAAGCAGGGTCGGGCCTGGTTAATACTTGGATGGGAGACCATCTGGGAACACCAGGTACTGTAGGCTTGGGAGACGGACCCGGCCACCCACTCCCCAAAATCAATCTGCCATTAAAAACCCTATGAACAGCAGAGAAACGCTGACAATAGTGTTTCGCCTGTTGTATGTAGGGTCGATATGAGTCGGACACTGACCTAATAACAATAATTTAAAATGACTGTCTTCCCAAAGTGTATCATGTTTTTCCCAGTGTTTTCAAACAAAATCCCAAGCAGAACTTACCTGTTGATAATGGCTGTCATCCCCCTTCAGGGTACTATTCTGCTCTTGCCATATTTCGTTGTGCCCCATGCTCTCAACCGTTGCATTTTTCTCCAAAGTTGTGTGTAACCTTTTATCCTTTCTCTCTCTTGCTGTTAATTCTTATGTTTGTTTAGTATTAGAACTTGTTCTGTCTAATTTGTCATTTCTTGGTGTGTTTGTTAAAATACTCATTGAGCACCTAACTATGTGCCAGGTGTTGTTTGAGAGGCATTTAGCACAGTTAGCAAATCAGCGAATAAATCGGATAAAGATCCTCTGTTCTTGTGGACTGTACACTGAGGAGTGAGGTGGGGGATGGTCAGAGATGGTCATTAAGCAGTGTTGTTGTTCCAACTCACAGGGGCCCTATGTACATGGGAACCCAATACTCCCTGTCACTGTGCCATCCCCAGCACTATGTCAGTGCTTCCCTGCTATTGGTAGGGTATTGATGGCTCATTAAGCAATAAGCCTAATGAAGTGGTGGGTTAGCGGGGATTGAAGTAGAGCAGATGTAAGGAAGGATTGGAAGTATTGGTTATTAGCTTGGAAACCAGATCACCAAATTTAATGTTAGTAAAATTATAGTTAAGAAGAAAATGGGACAAGGAACTTGTGGGGTTCTTCATGAGTCAGGAACGTAAGCATTTTGTTTTCTCATTTTAATCTTTACTGTTTTCCTTTGTGGTTTTTATCTTTGGTTGAATGTCTGAAGTTCTGGGTAGCTTTGTATTTGACCTCTGGTTAAGATAGATTTAATATAATTATAGCAATAACTATTATAGCTAATTTATGCACACTTCATTTTCTGAAAGTTGAGGAAGGAGACAATGAGGTGAAATTCTAGATGTCAAGTGGAATGTTTGGTATGAAATGGATGTTGATTCTTGATGAACCACCTGCCTGACAGCAGATGTGCCCAGTGATAAATTATTTGAATTAAATGATAAAAAGATAGCAGTGATGATTTGGGGTCAGAATATGATGCCCTGCAGGGTGAGGGGCATCAAGGGTGAGAGTGTAAACTTGGACCAGTCATTGCTGCCTTAAATCTCAGCTTTCTGCTTATTGCCTGTGTGGCTCCAAGGAGGTTCCCAGTTCTTCAGCTTTTTTCACTTCAGGCTTCTTATTTGTAAACATGGGGGGGGGGCAGGGGGATACTACAACAGGTTTTGTTGTGAGGATTAAATAAGATCATACTTGTACAGCTGCTTGGGTAACTGACTAAACTTCAGTTACTAGTATATGAGTGATGGTATACTTAATGTTGTTGTTAGGTGCCCTTGAGTCGGGTCTGACTTACAGTGATTCTTATAGGGTTTTCAATGGCTGACTGTTTCGGGATTGCTTCGGGAGTGGATTGCCACATCGTCTGTTTTTGCAGTGCTGGGGATCGAACCTGGGTCCTCAGAGAGTGTAGAGAAGCACTCCACCAACAGAGCTAAACCCCTGCCCCACGCTTACTGTTGTTGTTGTTGTTGTTGTTGTGTGCCGTTGAGTCGGTATCCGACTCATAGTGACCCTCATAGGGTTTTCAATGGCTGACTGTTTCGGGATTGCCTTGGGAGTGGATTGTCAGGTCCTTCTCCCATTTTTGCAGTGTTGGGAATTGAACTTGGGACCTCAGAGACTGCATCGCAGTGCTCTACCAACTGAGCTAAATCCCAGCCCACGCTTATTATTAGGAATCATTAAATACTGAGGTCAAGAGCAAATAAGTAGTACTTCTGGTCTACCCAGTCAGCATTTGCAAATGCAGTTATAATTTTTCTTGTTATTTTATTTTTCCATTTTATTTCATGTGTGCATTTGAGTTATAAGGGCACATTTTCTTTTCTTTCTTTCTTTCTTTCTTTCTTGTTTTTTGAGTGCTAGGGATTGAACTCAAGACTTGATGTATGCTAGGCAGGTCCTGAACTACATACCCTCCCCCCCGCCTTTTTTTTCTTTTTTTGGTGGTACTTGGGAGTTGAACCCAGGGCATCACACATACTTTGTAAGTGCTTTACTACTGGGCTGCACCCTCAAGCCCATTTTTAATTTTTTGATTTTTTTGGGTTTTTATTTTTCAGATAGGGTCTGGCTAAATTGCCTAGGATGCCTCTGGCCTTGAACTAGAGATCTTCCTGCCTCACCCTCCTGAGTCTCCTATTTTAAATTTTAATATTAAGTGAGAATCAATCCTGTCAAAGGAAAAAAAAACATTCAAAACCACTTGTTTAGTTCATTCAGTTGGGTTAGTCTTTAAGGATTTTTAATTCTACTTTGGTTCATTCCATTATACTACATACGACACGTAAAAGGCATTATTTGGTGAAGATTTATTGTATGGGTTTCTTAACCACTTAGAACTGGAGACAGAGAAAGGTGTTTCTGGTGGTTTCGTCTGGTCTAAGAGCTTGCTTATACTTGGAATAGATCTCTTCTTTTGATAAATGAGCTGTATTGGGTTGCAGAAGTCAATAGCATGCTTTGTGTTTGTTACACCAGCTTACAAAAATATTTTGCCAGAGTCTGAAGAAACACACAGTGCCCAGCAGAGTGCCAGAGCGGAGTAGAAAGCCAGGGAGCATTTGTTGGATGAATGAGCAGCAGAGTTGATCATTTTTAAAAATCAGCTGGAGAGAGAACTCAGTTGTTGCCAAATTACAAACTACTCAGGAAGAAAATAATGTTCTCGAAACTTGTGATATGAAGCAAAAAGGAAAATTCAAATAATGTCAGAAGTCCTTGACAGTTGTCCTCCTATAATAAGTAAAAGCTGCTTTTAATTTCCTGAGCAAGAGCGTTGAGAAATTTACCTACAAAGAGTTAAGGACCTTTTAGTGAGTGCAAAGCTCCTGTGATAGGAATAATCGTGCTGTGAGCGCCATTTGTCTTTAGCTTTCGTATTTTAGGTCTGTCTGTTTTCTCCATTAAATCTGAGGCGCATCAAGTTTTATGACCGCCTGGTAATGACTTGACAAGTGAACAATACTACCTATTGATGACTACTCTAAAATAGGGAAGTTGATATTTTTACTGTGGTAATTCATTTTATATGCCAAATAATTTTAGACAACTGCTTGCATGATTAAAAAGCAGTTGATTTTCCACTAAATCAATAATTAGCTATATATACTATATCTATGATTATTTGTCCAAAGCAGAATTCTTCTTAAAATGTGTAAAAATAGGGGATATATATTTGTGTAGGTCTATAAATATTGATGCATGTATTTACTGGCTTTTATGTGACAATCATTCTAGAAATAGTTTAGAATTTTATGCTTAGTATGACTCTCACATCGCTTTCCCCTGGGCTGTGGAGGAATGTGACTCTTCTCACTCCTTCATATAAACATTTAATTCCTAGCACATTCCAGTCACCATGGGAGAGGGATGCATACATGAATAAGACTTGGTCTTTGCACATTTGAGCTAGCAAATAAAATAAAGGAATTTTAAAACACTTTAAAAACTAATTTTCATAAATTTTAACGTTAAAAATGTTGAAATGTTAATGCTAAAAATTATTGAAAATATTTCTACCTATAAAAATGCACAAACTTAGTGAAGAAGGGACAGTATATAGAGTAGAGAGGAGGAGGGAGGGAAGCGAAGATTGCAGAAGGTTGGAGTGGGAGGAGAAATAATGTAAAGGGATAAAGGGGGAGAGGATAATCTCAGTGTAAATGATGCAGCTTCATGAGTACATGGGAAAAATGGGGGAACATAACCCAAACATTCATGAGGTTTACTACATATTAGTCAGAAGTTTCCTTAAACCTCATAGGTTGATAAAACTGTAAGCAAAATTGAAGTAATAATTGCATAATGGAAAAAGCAAATGCTATATCACTCTGTACTCTACCAACATTTACCAGTAAAGGGGGAGGGGAAGAAAAGAAAATATATGTACCTGGCATTATGTGGGAGTACTCAGTTTTGCTTAGAATCAGTTTGTATGACATGTGAACAGTACCTAAAACCATCATTAATATGTTTATGTTAGTATAATTATGTATTAGTTTTTGATCAAATTGTTGATAATATATTCCATTTCTTATTACTTTGTCCAGATGGCATTTAAAACATTTTGTGTTCATTGATTTTTTGCTAATTTTGATTTGTTTGGGAGAAGGACTTGTCACCCTCCCAAAATACAATCAGCCATCGAAAACCCCATGAATAACAGAGAAGCACTGACATAGTGCCGGGCATGGCACAGAGTCAGGGAGTGTTTTGTTCTGTTATACATAAGGTTGCTATGAGTTGGACCCTATTCGATGGCACCCAACAACAAACAAGGTTTTGTGGTATTTTCTATTTATCCCCTCAATTTATGTTATTTCACTTTTTTGAAGAATGCAAATTTTCAAACCAATTTGAATTACTTTAACTAAGCTAGTGTTGAAGTGATACCTAGTTTTGTCTTCAACGGCTTTTTTGAGTAGTTGGGCCTAAGAAATGATACTTATGTGAGGTTTTTCTGTAGGTACTTAAGGAGTACCTGGACGACATGGATGTTTGTGGAAAACCTAACAAGAAACAAAGTTTTCTTTTCTTTTCTTTCCTTTCTTTCTCTCTCCATCCCTCCTTCCCTCTCTTTTTGTTTTCCCCTCCCTCCCTCCTTTCTCTCTCTCTCTCTGTCTCTCTCTCTCTCTTTCTCTCTCTCTCTTTCTTTCTTTCTTTGTCTTTCTTTCACAGAGTCTCAGAGTCTCACTTTGTTGCCAGGCTGGTCTCAAACTTGTGATTCTGTTACCTGTCTGAAATTCTGGAATTGTAGGTATGCACCATTGTACCTGGCTAGGAACAGGTTTTTGTCCATTGGCACTAACTCTTCCTTACTCTTAACTTCTTCCTTGTGCATCTCTTCATGACCATATGACCCAATTCTACAAACCAACCAGGGATCATGGGCAAAAAGGAAACAAGAACATTTATTCATTTATGAATTAATTCCTCTCACAAATGAATGCTTTTATTCGTTCAGTTAATGAATGAGTGGTTGAACCCAGAAAGACAGAAGCAGCAGATATTTATTCAGCCCTTACTCCAAGCCGTACGTTAGAGTCTGGGGCCATAGCAGAGGGAACAAGACAGAATAGTTCTTGCCCTCAGAGAGACTAAATGCTACTGAGGTAAGTGAGTACTAACTAAGCATGCAGTAGACTATCAGAATGATATGTGTCATCAAGAGAGTGGAAGGAGGGATAGTGGTGGTGGGAGGATGACAATAGCTAAGGATACCAGGAAGAGGCCTGAGAAGAGGTGCTCTGTGGTAGGGACCTTAGTGAAGAAAGTGCGAGCACCTTGTGGTACCTAGACAAGATGCGTTTCAGGTGGGTGGGAGGGTGTGTGTGATGTCTGAGGAGTAACAGGGACTCTGGTGAAGCAGGAAAACAAGTCATGGCACCCTTCTTTTCTTATTTTCTTATTCTTTTGCTCTGAAAGGTTTTTTTTATCCACTCTTTTTCTCTTTGCTACTTGTTAGCTGAATTTTTCAGTGTCAAAAATTGTCTATATTGTTGTAGACTGGTTAACTGCTTTTATTTTCTCACTTTATTTTAGTGTGATTGTAGTTAAGCTGAAACCTTTAGCACAGCTATCTTTGGATTTTGTGGCTTTCTGATTGAGTTCTGATTAGCGGTGGTATTAAACGCTTGGTATAATGAAGGGAACCATGGATTGGAAAAGGTTTCCAGGAAAAACTGTTGCAAAAGACCTCTTTAAAGTATTGAAAAGTAAAGATGTCACACTGAAGATGAAGGTGCACTTGACTCATGCCATGGTATTTTCAGTTGCATCATATGCTTGTGAAAGCTGGAGATTGAATAAAGGAGGCAGGAGAAGAATTGGTGTTTTTAAATTACGGTGTTGGAGATGAATGTTGAATATACCATGGACTGCCAAAAGAACCAACAGATCTGTCCTGAAAGAAGTGCAACAAAAGAGCTCCTCGGAAGCAAGAACAACTAGACTGTATCTTACCTATTTTGCCTGTTGCAGGAGGGCCCAATCCCTGGAGAAGGTCATCATATTTGGGAGAGTGGCAGATCAGTGAAAAAAAGGAAGATCCTCAGCTAGATGGATTGATGTTGCAGTGCCTGCAACAGTGGGCTTAAACATAAAAAAGATCATCTGCTTGGCACAGTGTCCAGGAGTGTTTCATTCTGTTGTACATAAGGCCCCTATGAGTCAGACCTGACTTGATGGCACCTAACAACAACAAAATTTAGTTTTGTTGCTGACTGCAAAATAACATAACATTTCTGGATTTCAATTTATATAAATGTAGAGTATTGAAGTTGGACTAGGTAATTACTAAAACTCCTTTTATCTATCAATTTCTGTGATTTTAACAACTTAAAGTTCCCAGTAGAAACTCAGTAATTTCTTTTTTTTTTTTATTGGAAATTTTTCATGTACACCTTAATGTGATTCATTCTGACATGCTATTCATTGTGACATTTCCATATATGCATTTTGATGTACATTATTCATATAGGTTCTCCCTTACCCTCCCCTATGCTTCCCTCCCCGACCCTCCCCATCTAAGTCTTCTCTATCTTTTACTTGGTAATATTTTTCTATATGTCCTTGGGTTCCAGTTCTGTTTAAGGTAAAAACTTTTCCTGTGGTGGTCTTTGTTTTTTTCTTGTTAGAACAATTGCATGCATTTTCTAGACCATTTATATTGACACCATTCTTTTTTTTCCCCCTTTTATTTTGATCTGACCTTTGAATAGGATTTTTCCTTCTTATAATTTTGATTCAGCACCCACATATGAGTGAGAACATATGGTGTTTCTCTTTCTGAGCTTGTGTTCGTTCACTTAAAATAATTTTCTCTAATTCCACCCATTTTGCTGCGAATGACCTTATTTCATTTTTCTTGATTGCTGAGTAGTATTCCATTGTGTATATATACCATAGTTTTTTTATCCATTCTTCTGTTGAAGGGCACTTTGGTTGATTCCATATCCTAAACTCAGTAATTTCTTTACTTATAATTTCTTTCCTTTAAAAAAATTAACTTTCAAATTTATATGTAATGATGTGCGTACATCACAGGTATATAGCTTGTTGGATGTTTACATATGTGTATGTTCTTGTAGTCACTCAGATGAAGAGGTTTTTGGCATGCCAAAAGGCTCCCTCATTCCCTTTTCCAGTCAGTACGCTCCCACGTAGTAATTAACTACATTCTGACCTCTGTCACCGTTAATTTTAGTGATTTGGGGCAGATATCAGAATCTTTCAGGAGGCATTCATTATAGTTCCTTCCATGGTGCTGGCTTGTGCATCCGCTCATTTACCAATCCGTAGTGCTAATTCTTGCAAGGACACCCTTGAAGGATATCATTGGGTAGGAACTGGACCCCTTCAAGGGAAACAAAGGGTAGTGATTCCTTGATGATTTGAGGTCGATTTTCGTGACCCTATTGAGAGCCATAATATTTTCAGTGAGCATTTTTAATAAGTAAAGGTGGGGAAAACCTAGTTAGAGCTAGCAGGGACCAGTGTTTTGTAGAATAAGTTGTGTGGAAAATTGTTTCTGTTGAATGTTAATAGATCTTATCTGAAATTTTAAAGAAAAACTTTACAAAACACTCGATTGATGAAGTTTCTTTCTTGTCTGTAAGTACAGGAATTTGCAGGGCCTTTCCTCTGACAGCATACCTTGTAATTCTCCGAGGTAAGAAGGAGAGGTGAGGCCACTGGGGCATGCAGCATTTCCCCAACATACCTGCCCGTGGAATCACTTTGTAGAGAGGGTCTCTGGAACCGGGGATGCCACAGAACACTCCAGCGCAGGAAGGTGATTTGGCTGAAATCACAGATAAAAACTGAGGCCCAATAATTTAAGTGACTCACTTGAGTAGATAGAGGCAGTGAGATTCTAGACTGTTGAATTCTTAATTCCTCTTTCTCTCAGTGTTTAAATGCATTAACATGGAAATAAGATTTTCTATGTCATTTTAAAAGATTTATTAAAAAAAAGGTTCTGGTTCTAATCAGAAAGAGGTAGTGTAAGTGGTTAGTCCTTTTAGGTGCACTGCTAGCACATGGAGTAGAGAGTAGCTGTGAAAAATGAATTCAGGGAATCACCTGCATCTGCCCTTTTTATTGCTCACTAATAGGATAAACAAAATCTTAGAGTTCTCAGACCTTAGTTTTGACAGATTTTGTTCTCATTCTCTTGATGAAAGTCTTTTTTAATGGCTGCTAGCTGTGTCTTTCAGTTACCCCTGAAGGCTTCATTTTTTTATAGTGAAATATAAAACAATGAAACTTTGTGTCTTTTGTGGAATTAAATTTCTAAAAATTATAGATTTGTGAGACACATTTTTGACATAAAACTTAGTCGTGCCCTGCCTAAAAATAGCCAATTTAAAATTGGGTGAATATGTACCAGAAATTATAGGGAAATGGGAAGGGAATTGAAAATGTTATTTAATATAATTTAGAATCTTAACTGAATTAAAATTTCCAAATATCTCGTAGGAGAATTTGGAGTTTTACATTGAGATATGATTTACAGTGATAATTGCAAAATTCTAAGTAAAGATTTTATTAGATGACTTTAAACAGACCTGTCCCTTAGCAGTTTGTACAATGCTAAGTACCCTGTGATATGGGAAAAGACAAGGAAGTATGACCAGTAGATGTATTATGTTAATGCAAGGAAATTCTAAATAATTGATTTGAGCAGTTATAAGACTTGGAATTCCACTTTGATAGAGATGTTCTTTTATTTAGAAAGACTTTTTTAAAATGCAATTTATTTTTGTAAAAATTGCCTTTTAGTGTTCAGTGTTTCCCTTTTCTTTAAAATATCAGAATTTAACCATAATTCCTTACTAAACAGATAAAGCATTCCAGGAACATGGTGGAGCTGGGGTTTAGTTCAGTTGGTAGAATGCTGCTATGCACTTTCTGAGGTCCTGGGTTCAATCCCTAGCACCACAAAAATTGGTGAAGGACCTGGCAGCCCGATCCCGAAACAACCCTGAAATAATCAGCCATTGAAAACCCTTTGAATAGCAGAGAAGCATTGACATAGTGCCGGGCATGGCAGCATGGCAAGGAATGTTTTGTTGTGTTGTACATAGGGTCACTATGAGGCAGACCTTACTAGAGAGAACCTAACAACAACAGTGGCTTTTAAGGGACTTACCTATTGAATATTGTGTATTAAAAAGATAAAATAATCAATGATAATTTTACTTGGATTGTTTGACAAAATTCTAAGTGTATATTCCTTACTTCTTCTCTCCTCTCCCCTCCAAAACTTGCATGGTTAATAACAAGTCTTGGAAAAAGTAAGAACTTGCTAAGTGTAACTGGGTGGAGGTCTTACAGCAACTTTGTGCTCCTAGAATACTGCTTAGAAAGTTTAAGCATCGAGTGCTTGTTGGAGGACATAAACAGCTGTTGTGAGACAGGCTACCAAATGAGTGATGGATTAATGGGACCAGGAGGAGCAAAGGAGAAGGCTCTAGAGAAGTAAGGTGGCGAGTGAGTAGATAGGGAACTTGAGTGCTGATCAGTGTGTTTCCTTTTCCTTACGAGGCTTAAAGGATTTTGAAAATGCCACTGGTAGCTAGGCATGGTGGCATATGCCTGCAATCCCTGTGACTCAGGAGGCAGTGGCAGGAGGACTGAGAGTTTGAGGCCAGAGGCAGCCTGTCTGATTTAATGCCTCAACCCTGATTCAAAATAAAAAAAACTTAAAACAAAATTTGCTCTGGAGGTGCAGCCCAGTGGTAGAGCACTTGCAAAGTATGTGTGAAGCCCTTGATTCAACTCCCAAGTAACGAAAAATACATAAAATGGCACTGGTGTCTTTTATGCCTGGACTCTAAATATGGATGATCTTTTTTTTTTTAATTCAAGATAGGGCAATTAGTGGGCAGTTAAGATTTTTTTTTACAAGTTTTATCAAGTAAATCAAATGAACAATGCTATTAATCTTACTAGCAGAAAATTTAGCTGTTTAAGTTTGAAAAGTCAAATTTCAGGCAGGTTATTCTTGTTTTCAAGTAGATTAAGCCAAGATGTTTTTCAGAAGGAATCTTTAAAATGGGTAGATACAAAGGTAAAGACTATGACTATGTTTGCGTCCAGTTTCTGGAATGGGGAAGTATGTTCCTATCTATAAAATCACTAAGATATTTTATAAAACATGCAAAGTCTTTATTTTCTCAGTATGTCTAAATATCTTCAAAAGGATATCTTAAATTATTAACTATATCCATTATTTCTTATTTAATAGCCATATTAATGGAGCTGTATTAGAAAAATGATATTGTGGGGCTAAAGTTACTTTTGTGGCCATGGCTTTTCAAGAAATAGACTATTTTATAGTAGTTTTAGCTTCCCAGCAAAATTTCTTACCCTGGACTTCATACTGTTTGTTAAAAAGACTGTATTTCTGCTATCAATTTCATTGTATATACAAAATACACTTTGCAATATTTGCTTTACTACAGTTGCCATTTTTCAGGATACTAGCATTAGTACTGAACATAATAATCTCATTATGAAAGATCACTAAGTAACCACTTGAAGTGAAACCCGGTATAGCAGTGGGCTTCCCAGCACACTGATAGAGAAGAAACATTTTTTGAAGTCCTTTTCATGTTCTGAGCATAATGTGAAGGTATGTTTTGTGATTTGTTTTTCTGGGTTTTTTTCTGCCTCAGGGTTGAAACCTTTTATGTATTTCACATTTTGGCAGTTGAAACAAGATAAGAATTTTTAGCTCTATTTTAAAAATACTATGATACATGTACACCCCAAAGAGACAGACAGACAGACAGACAGACACACACACACACACACACACACACACACACACACACACACACACTATTGGCACCTCAAGGAGACATTAGTTTTCTTAGACAGCTCTCTTATATGCCTTTCTTTTGTTATTTAAAGTAACTTTTCTTTTTTTTTTTTTTTTGTGATACTGAGGATTGAACCCAGGGCCTCGTGCTTGCATGCTTTGCAAGTGCTGGACCACTGAGCTGCATCCTCAGTCCATTTATTTTTTTTACTTTTTGAGACAGAGTCTTGCTAGGTTTCTCAGACTGCCTCTGGTCTTGAACTTGCGATCCTCCTGCCTCCAC
Organism: Pedetes capensis; assembly: GCA_007922755.1. Taxonomy (NCBI): domain Eukaryota; kingdom Metazoa; phylum Chordata; class Mammalia; order Rodentia; family Pedetidae; genus Pedetes; species Pedetes capensis. Next base: position 11,080 of record VMDO01013977.1, on the reverse strand, counting down.
CTCCCAAGGTGCTGGGGTTATAGGCGTGTACCACCATGCCCAGCTTAGTAACTTATGTCTTAATTGATGCATCAGTTACCACTGAACCTGAACTACTGATAAATTCAAAAGTATGTGCACAACACAGCTGACATAGACTTAGAGGGGAAGAGTATGGAAACTCTACCATGTCAAATTTCTGATTTAAAATGAAGTTTGCCATGCCTTATTTTTCTTGACTATTAAAATTGGCTGGTATTTCCGTTGACACTGTTTACTCTGGGAGGAAGGATATGACTTGTCTTAGGTTGGGCCACCGTAAAAGAATCCAAGACCTTTAAGCTTACATTTTCAGTTTCAGCAAAATTACTTGTTTCAGATCAGCATAATGAAGGCTTGGTGTTTTGGTACATATTGCACTTTCAGAAAGTTCTCTTAACAGTTAATATAATAGAACTGTATGTTGATACTTAAGAAAAAATTCTTAGAGTGTCCTCATTTTAATATATCATATAGTCTAGGACCTAGATGATACTATTAATGGCATAGCTTTGACATGCAGTAGTGATATTTTAGGAGTATATTTATCTAGTTTCGGGTCTGTTATATATTTAAAGCTTTATTATGGAAAACTTTAAACATTCACAAAGTAGAGCATATAAGGAACCCTCATATATTCATCTCCTATCCTCATTAGGTTCACACCAAGGACAATCTTGTTTTATCTACAGGCTTCCCCTATTACTTACTTCTGCCCTTCCCCAGTGACCTGGAAGGAGATTCCAGACATCACATAATCTAATCGAGAAATACTTCAATGTGTATGTGTGAAACGGAATACAAATTTTTTGTATTCCCTGTGAGTACAAGCTAGCTTTGTTGTGGAGGCGAAGTTCAAGAGTGCTTGGAAACATGCCTGCTGTTGGATTTTATTGTAGTTAATTTGCATTTAGAAAGATGAGGAGCTTATACAACTTGGGTATTATTATAGTAAACTCAAAGGATTTGAAATGTTGATTCTGTAAATAAATCTATGAACACATTACGAATCACCCATCATTTATACTTAGGAAGTTCCTGCGACAGGCCTCATTTCAGAGACGGCTTATGATTTGCGTTGTCATTTGTTCATACCCCCCTCCCATTATTTGTTTAAATGCTGAGAGATAGCATTCTATAAGCCTGTGCATGTGTCATAAAAAGCAAGGTAAAGGAGAGAAGGTGAAGGAGAAAAAGAAAAAAGGGAGGAAGAGAGACCAAGAAAGGAGAAAGGCAGGCCTGGGGTAAGCCTCCCAGCAGAGGTACAAAATTGCGGTTATAAAACTTGTCTCTTCTCCCACTCTCCTCTGGGTCTTCATTTTTGTATCTCTCTCTTTCCTTGGTTCTCTCTGGGGTCTATATTCTCTTCCTTTCTCAGCACTGATGAAACTTTGCCTGTGGCATTCAGGATCAGGAAGATTGCCAGCTCCTCCTTTAGAGGGTGTTTTTATGATACATAGGTTGTGAGACAAAACTTAAAAAACCAAAACATTTTAGGACTAATCATTTTGCTTGGTTAACTTTTATACTGATATTTAGGAATGTTTATTTAAACTGATTCTGATGCTGAGGTACCTGCTGTGGGCTAAATTGAAACTTCCTAGACCCTGTGGGTGGATTATGCATCATATGAAAACATTAATTTTATGTAGACTTTTGGTTTTACTTTAGACGCACTTATTGGGAATAGTATAATAATTTTTCCTTTTTCTGTGTGTTCTCTTTTACTGCCTGTTTATTGGATGAAATCAATTCTGTTCAAATTTGACGCTGCAGTTCACAAGGTTCCTTTGCAGTTCACCTTTGGAGGTAAGTTTACTCACTGACTTTAATACTAGAATTGCTAACTGCACGTCACTGTTGGTATCTTTCATTTGACCTTTGTTCGATAATTTGAGAGTGATCATTTTGAAGTGATGAATGTATTTTTCAATAACAACAATGGGATGAATGTGACCTTTTTTGGAAAAATTTCCTAGAAGCTACAGCTACTCACTTGCATAAGCAGTCACTGCCCCTTTTGAAGTACATTTTCTTTCTCAATAGGTAGAGTGAAGTCATTCTGTCACTTTAAACAGCCTTGTTGTATCTCTATCACTCCCGTAATGTTTCTTTAACTCTCTATAAATTACCCTTGTGGTGGGCTCTGTGGCTCATACCTGTAATCCCAGCAATTCGGGGGACAGAGACAGGAGGACTACAAGTTTGAGACCAGAGGCAGCCTGTGTAACTTATTGAGATGCTGTCTCAAATAAATAGTAAAAGATGGGCTGGAGGTCCAGCTCAGTGGTACAGCACTTGCAAAGCATGCAAGTGCAAGGCCCTGTTTATGTTATGTGTATATATGTGTGTGTGTGTGTGTGTGTGTGTGTGTGTGTGTGTGTGTGTGTGTATTATTGTTGTTGTTAGGTGCCGTCAAGTTGGTGTCTGGCTCACAGCGATCCTACATACAACAGGCGAAACAGTATTGTCTGTGCTTCTCTGCTATACATAGGGTTTTTAATGGCTGATTGTTTTTTGGGAGTGGGTTGCCAGGTCCTTTTCCCATGTAGGTAGGTAGGTAGATAGATATCTCCCTCCCTTGTGTTAAAGGAGATCTGGAGTAATGAGAGGCAAAGGCTATCCTTAGAGAAGTCTCACTTGGTTTGAGAGACCATTTTAAAATGCATGAATTGGCAGGAGAGGAGCAAAGGACTCCACTGTCCTTGCACTTTTGTCATAGTGTGGCACCACTGTGGGGCATCATTTGCTTTTCATTTAATCTCATCCTGGTTCTCAGTGTAGAACTGAGAATTCAGCAATAACATTGTGAAATAAAGAAAAGCTATTGATATTTAGAGAACTCGATATCATTGTGAGCTGCATTTACAAGAACGTCTTGTAGATGGCTGGCAGGACTTGGGGAGGAAGCAGAGCATGTGAAGAGAAGATTGGACTTAGAGCCACAGCTCAGTTTAGGAGCATGTCTTCGTTTGCTAGCCATAGACCACTGGGCACATCATACTTCTCTAAGCCTCCGTTTTGTTTTCTTTAAAACGCAAATGACAATTCCTGTTGTCAAATGGGGCAGCAGAAATGGGAGCAGATATACTTGTGCTGTTGAAATCCGGTACTTTATGTTCTCTTAGGCTCTGCTTAAGCCACACATACGGTGATTCTGTTCCTTCCCTCGCCCTTGCCTTTCTCTCCTCATCTATCGTTCATTTCGCTTTCAGCCTCTTTTCCCATTCCTGTTTCCTCTTTAGGGTTGAGCCATCCATAACCTCTTCATATAGAGGCATTTGTTCCTTTTTCTGCTTCCAGAATACTATCTTCATTTGATTATTGAAACTGTTATTGCTGATGATGAGTTGTGGCCCAGGCTGGGACACTGAACACTTCTGGTGACCAGTTTTGAGTGATCACCCGGGGAAACTGACCAAACCAGAGAGGCTGGTGCCAGCTGGGTTTGCTCACATTTTCTAAATGTCCAGTGTCACAGGGAAGTGAAGTGATAGAGCAGAAAGGTTCTGGGTTTTAAAATGAAACAAAGTTGAGTGGCTCATGGGCAAGTTATTTAATTCTTCCAAGCTCCTATTTTCTAATCTAAAAATGGAGGTGATACTTATAAGGGTGTTCACATTAAATGATTTATGGCTAATACTGAGCACAGTGCCTGAAACACAGAATTTTGAGTAAGAGTTAAGTGTAAATCAAAAAACCAGAAGAAAGTTGAGGACAAGATCAATTTTATTATCTGCTTTTTAGTTGAGGAAGTGATTTCTAACCATAGAAACAGTGGAAAGGAAAAGATGGCCAAGTTAATTTGATTATGTAAAGATGCTTAATTCTGTACATGACAACAAGCAGTTAATAGGCCACTTGTTAAAAGTGTGATAAAAGAGTTATTATATTTAATATATTGATCTTTTCAAATCAGTAAAAATACTATTTCTTTTGTATAAAACTTGGATTTTATCACATTAGTGATTGAGCTGGGCACAGTGATACATACCTGTAATCCCAGCTATTTAGGAGGTAGAGGCAAGAGGCAGCCTGCATAGTTTAGCATAATAGCTTAGCAAGAATCTTTCTTAAGATAAAAAATAAAAAAGAGGGTGAGGATGCAGCTCAGTGGTCGAGTGCTTGCAAAGTATGCACATGGTCTTCCATTCAGCCCCTCAGTACTGTTAAAAAAATACAGTGATACACAGTGTTTTACCTATCTAGTTTTATTTTAAGTGAATGGTTGAGAAGATGTGATGAGATGTTTATAAATTTTACCTTTATAGCAAGCTATTTGGTGAGTATCTTAAAGGCTTTATGTACATTTATAGTTTACAGTTGAGTAATTATAGTCTAAGAATCACTGCCATAGAGATATTCAAAGGTAAAGACAGTACTTGCTTAAAAATGTTTAATACAATATTATTTATAATGGTAAAAATAAATTGAAAGCAGCCTAAATGTCCAAGGGCAAATGTAAAAGGGCAAAGAAATCATGACACATCCATAGGATAGAACATCCTACAACCATTAAAATGTAGTTGATGAGCTGGGCGTGGTGGCGCATGCCTATAATCCCAGTGGCTTGGGAGGCAGAGGTGGGAGGATCACAAGTTTGAGACCAGAGGCAGTCTGTGTAACTTAGCGAGACTCTGTCTCAAAAAGTAAAAAAATGGGCTGACTGTACAGTTCAGTGGTCCAGCACTTACAAAGCATGCAAGTGCAAGGCCCTGGGTTCAACCCCCAGTGCCACAAACAAACAAACAAAATGTAGATGATGAGTGTATGTTCTTAAGCATATATTGACAAATAGTAAGTGTAAAATGCTTTTGCTCCAATGAGAAAAGCAGTATGCAAAATTATACATACGGATCTTAATTTAAATAAAATTTAAGTGCACAGAAATTAGGAAGGAGATGTTAAATTGTTTTACCCTTCACTTTTCTAGTAAAGAATCTCCAGTGGATAGATGTACCTTGCTAGTTTTTGATAATGGATCTTATAGTGAGTGTTCGAGGGATACCAAACAGTTTCTGCAAGAGCTTAAAGGAGAGGTTGGGAATAAGGGTTATTAGTGTAAGGCAATTAGGCTGAGTTGGCTTCGCTGCATAGGGAATCAGTGGGAGGCTGGAGCTGAAGCCGCTACTAACCAGTGGCCAAAATGTTTCTAAATAAGTAAAGTGTATTTACTATAAATAAATGAGTAAGGTTTATTTACTGATAAAGTTCTCTCAGTGTAAGTTCCAAGAAGACTTTTTTTTTTCTTGTTTCTGTGTATTTCTATTATTAGTATGATAAGTAGTACATAGTAAAATGAATGGGTGACTAAACTAATTAATGAATTAGCTTGGTGGGGCTGAGGCTGAGAGTGGTCTTTCATTCATAATTTGGCAGGACTGAGGTAATAGCAGGTAAGGTTTTATATTTATATTTTAATGTGACTCTTCCCAGCTTGATTGTAGCTAGTTAAGATTGAAAACATTATCTTTTTGTCTTCAGATACTCTCAGTTACAGATACAGCCTGGAATTTACCAACTACACCTATAGTGAGCCAAACAAGCAAACAAACAAACAGAACATATTATATATATATATATACACACACACATATATATATATATATATTTAATTTCATCTCACTACTCTGGTTAAGTATTAGGAATGTAGGTGTGGACGCTTTAATCTTTGGTGAAAGGTAGAAAGGAAAGTATCACGATTGAAGTTTTTGGTAGTTTCTGTCATTTTTGGTTTAGTTTTCTTCACTCCGTTAGAAGTTGTATTTTCCCTTGGCTAAGTTGAGCTTTTTTATACTGGGCTTATAGATATGGAGGCAGAAGAATAATTAAAGATGATCAGTGTGCCTCTCTCTCTCTCTCTCTCTGCCGCTGGGAAATACTGTGAGGGTTTCTGTTGATATTTCTCTAGGATAGAATTCTACAGGGCTACCTGATGGCTTAGTGTGGAGGCTGCCCCCAAATCTCCTTTAGCAGCCCTGAGCTCCGGATTCTGTTCCTTCCCACCACACAGTGCCAGAGAGGCAAAGCAAAGCCAAGGCAAGAGAATGTTGAAAGTTTCTAAATGTTTAATTTTGTCATTACGCTTATGTCTTCACTGGAGATGGAAAGGTAAAAGTATAGTAAATACCCAACACCTTCCTAGTTTTGAAGAAAAGAAAAATAATTCTGGTAGACAATAAAATATATGAAACTTGCAGTTGGAAAATAAAAGTGACTTTACACTTCACTTTGTCCACAAAAACTCCTGTGAATGGACCGTGTTCCTTTGTTGTAAGTCCTAAACATTTAACCGCCACATGAATCTAATGAAATTGTCAGGTTATAGTAATTACATCAGTAATTTGATATGCTGTCATTTGAATGGGCCATGTGTGGAGAGTCAGTTACTTCCCTCTGTGGGACTGACCCTTGTACATTCCTGTAAGCTGAAGACTAATAGCGTTCATTAAGCTTTATGGGAAAAGAGCTTTTATCACCTTGTCAAGTCAGGCAGCATATTTCCATTATATTCCTAATTTCGTGTGGCTCTGTAGCTGCTGATGTGCACTCCCCTGCTAGGTTTACATCAGACTTCTGCCTTATAGACATTTTTATTGACATTTCTGAGTCTGAGTTACATTTTGTGTGGCACCACTTGCAGATGTCTTCAATTAAATGTAGGTAAATAAAAAGGATTATATATCAGAGGCCAAAAGATTCTTGAAATTCTCTTCAGCATCAAACTTTGCCAGGTAGTCCAGTAGGGGGCAGTGTAATCATCCTTTCCGGAGGGTGGAGAGCTACATTTGTAACAAGTTAAACAATGTGTGAATGTAGGTCACTTAGGTTTCTCTTCAGGTATGTCCTTCTATTTCTTCATTTCACATCAATCAAAATCTTCTGTATTAATAGTTATAATAACTTACTGGGAACTTAACACCTATTGTATACAGAAACTGTACTTAACCACTTATCCTATACTAACTGTTGAAGAATATATACCCTATAAGAAGCAAATTGAGGCCAGAGAGATAGATTAGCTAGGTACAAAGTGTCACAGCTATGGTATGAGACAACAATGACAAGGTAGGAAGGGGGAATGGAATTATACTGCTGTGAGAATCTTAAATTACATGAAGAGATAACATATTTTTTGAAGGAAGCTCATGATAAGTTGAAGACGTGTCTAGTAAACCCCAGAGCAGGATTTCTCAGTCTTAGCACTATTGGTGTGTTGGCCTGGATAATTCTTTGTCCTAGGGAGTGGTCCTATATGTTGTTGGAAGCCTAGCTGCATCTCTGGACTCTGCCCACTAGGGGCCTACTGGCACCTTCCTCTCCTTTTGTCTATTGTTGTTGTTGGGTGCTGTCTAGTCCTGTCTGACACATAGCGACCTTCATAGGGTTTTCAATGGCTGATTGTTTCCAGATTGCCTTGGGAGTGGATTGCCACGTCCTTCTCCCATTTCTGCGGTGCTGGGAATTGAACCCGGGACTACAGAGACTGTAGAGCAGTGCTCTACCAACTGAGCTAAATCCCACCCCAGTGCTGTTGTTGTTAGGTGCTGTCAAGTCAGGTCCAACTCATAGAGACCCTACATAACACAGTACAAAACACTACCCAATACTGTGCCATGCACACGATCTTTTTGTGTTTGAGCTCCTTGTTGCGTTTATTGTGTTTCTTCTCATTTTGAGTTGTACCACAGCAAATGGAGGTCCCATGGGATACTACTCCATTCTCATCATTAAGGTTGACTCTACTTTGAGGGCCTGCAGCCATACCACTATGGCATCCGATCCGTCAGATCTCGGAAGCTAAGCAGGGTTGGGCCTGGTTAGTATTTGGATGGGAGACCCCCTGGGAACACCAGGTGCTGTAGGTTTGGGAGAAGGACCTGGCAATCCACCCCCCCCTCCAGAAATAATCAGCCATTGAAAACCCTGTGAATAGCAGAGAAGCACTAACAATACTATTTTGTCTGTTGTACATAGGGTCGATATGAGTCAGACACCGATGCAATGGCACCTAACAACAACAACTACTACTACTTTGAGAAGGCACCTCTTCCCCAGTTGTCTTTTCAATGTCTTCCAGCCTGGGGAGCTTGTTTTTTGGCACTATTTTTGACAGTGCTTCTCTGCTATTCATAGAGTTTTCGATGGCTAATTATTTTGAGAGTAGGCTGTCAGGTCTTTCTCTGTAGTCTGTTTTGGTCTGGAAGTTCAGCTGAAACCTGTCCAACATGGATGGCTCTCCTGGTATCTGAAATACCAGTGGCACAGCTTTCAGCATCACAGCAATATGTAAGCCCCCACAGCACGACCAGCTGACAGACATGGGGAAAATAAGTCAACAGTGACTATAAAACACAGTGATATAATATTTTCAGTCTGAGACAAGAAAAAGAAAGAAAAGTGAATGAAAAACAAGTGAGACAAATATAAAGCAAATAGCAAGGCAGTCCTCTTAAATCAAGCCATGTCGATTATTACATTAACTATAAAAGGTCTATGGATGCCAACCCTAGTCCTAAAAAAAGCAAAAGGCTGGACATAGGGACTCACACCTATAATCCCATTAACTCGGGCTGCAGAGGCAGGAGGATCAGGAGTTTGAGGCCAGAGGCAGTGTGTGTAACTTACTGAGACCCTAACTCAAAATAAAAAATGGGCTAGGGGTGTAGTCCAGGGGTAGAGCACTTGCAAAGTATATGCGAGGCCTTGGGTTCAATTCGCAAGTACTAAAAAAAAAAAATTAAATAAGTATGTACTGTATGTCTCAACCAAAACTCCGTTGCACCGTGTTGTTGTTGTTGTTGTTAGGTGCTGTCGACTCGGTATCCGACTCATAGCGACCCTCTGTACAACAGGGGAAACACTATTGTCAGTGCTTCTCTGCTGTTCATAGGGTTTTCAATGGCAGATAGATTTTTTGGGAGGGGGTTTCCAGGTCCTTCTCCCAGGCCTACAGCTTCTGGTGTTCCCAGGCGGTCTCCCATCCAGGTACTAACCAGGCCCGACCCTGCTTAGCTTCCGAGATCTGACGGGATCGGATGCCATAGGGCTACAGCTGCACTGTAGGGTTCTGTATTTGCACTGCTCAAAACAGTAGCCAGCAGTCATATATAGCTATTGACCTCTTTAGGAACTGAATATGAAATATTTTAAATTTTAATTAAATTTAAGTAGCCACATATGGCCAGTGGCTATAATGTATGTTGCTTGTCTAAACATTCCAACTGAAAGTCAGAGATTGTCAAACTAAGGAAAAGAAAAAAAGCAAGGTCCACTTTAAATATGAAGACATGGTTAGGCCGAAAGTAATAGGCTAGAATCAGACATTCTCATGCAAATACTAACCGCAAGAAAGTTGGAGTGGCTCTATTCATATCAGACAAAGTAGGCTTCAGGACAAAGACCGAAGAAAGAGAGATGTTTCATAATGATAAACCGTCAATTCATTATCTTGAGATGCAGTTATCTAAAATGTGATCCACTAAATAATAGCGTCAATAGAAAACTAATAGAACTGAAGGGAGAAATAGTTAAGATTTTAGGACAACTTTCAGTAATTGAGAGAACATTTAGATAGAATTAGAGGTAATATAGATTAGGAGACTTGAATATTGTTATCACACAGTTGTGCTTGATTGATGCCTATGCAACACTATACCTCGCAGTGACAAAATAGATATTTTTCAAGTACACAAAACACCAAAAATGTAATTAAATTAGCATCAATAACAAAAAGACCCCTTTTAGTGCAATAATACAACCTAGTTAAAAATGGATAAAAGACTTTATTGTGTGTTTCTCCAAGGAATGCATACAAATGTCTAACAAGCACATGAAAAGGTTGTCAGCATCATTATTCATTAGGGAAGTGCCAGTTAGAACCACAGTGAAAAACCACCACAAATCCACTGAATGGCTATAATTAAAAGACAAGTATCGGCAAAATGTAGAGAAAGTAGAGCTCTCATACATTGCTAGTAGGAGTATAAAATGATACAACCACAATTTGGCTATTTCTCAAAATATTAAAGATAAGGTTATTCTGTGGCTCCGTAATTCAGGCCCTAAGAATATACCTAAATGAAATGAAAATATACACCCACACAAAGACCTGTAAGTGAATACTTGTGGCAGCATTGTTTATAATAGCCCAAAGCTGGAAAGAATTCAAATGTCAATCAATTAGTGAATGAATAAACAAAATGTGGTCTGTCCATTCAGTGGAATACTATTCAGCAATTAAAGGAATAAAATACTGACACATACTAGAACATGGATGAACCTTAAAGATACTATAATAGGTGAGGTAAGCCAGACATGGGAGACTATGTATCCTTTGCTCCCATTTACATGCCTTATTCAGAGAAAGGAAGTTTATAGAGTCACAAAGCAGATCATCATTGCAGCACAATTCATAATAGCCCAGATGTGGAATTAGCCTAGATGTCCATCAAGAGATGAATGGATAAAGAAAGCATGGTGTCTGTCCGCTATGGGATTTTATTCAGCCATAAAGGAGAACAAAATTAAATCATTTTTAGAAAAATGGGTGGAACTGGAGATCATATTAAGCGTAGTGAGCCAGATTCAGAAAGACATATACTGCATGTTCTCTCTCACATGCAGAAGCCAGATTGGAAAACAAGGCAAAGCATATGAGACTGGAAAGTAAAAGGAGAACTATTTGGAGGAAGGAGGGGAAAAGTGGGAGGGGGAAGCAAAGGGGGGTGAAGAGGAGGTGAGTAAAAGCAATGTACATAATACAATTGTATGAAGATACCATTAAGAAACACATTGTAGCTGGGCCTGGTGGCGCACGCCTGTAATTCCAGTGACACGGGAGGCAGAGGCAGGAGGATCACAAGTTTGAGACCAGATAAAGTCTGTGTAATTTAGTGAGACCCTGCCTCAAAAAGTAAAAAGATGGGCTGGGCGTGCAGCTCAGTGGTCCAGCACTTGCAAAGCATGCAAGTGTGAGACCCTGGGTTCAACCCCTAGTACCACAAAAAAAAAAAAAAAAAAAAAAAAAAAAAAAAAAAAAAAAAAAAAAAAAAAAAAAAAA